>LOJH01040259.1:0-14656 GCA_001685095.1 Ellobius talpinus | reverse complement strand
TTCTGGGAAGAGGGAAGTTTCAGTCTGCAGTTGTCACCCAGACACAGAGGAAGCAAGATGTGACTGCCAAGCCATGTGGCTAATACAGGCAAGAATAATGGGCTAATATAAGTTATAAGAGTTAATAAAAAAAAGCCTGAGATAATAGGGCAATCAGTTTTATAATTAATATAGACCTCTGTGTATTTCTTTGTGACTTAACAGCTGTCTCCTCCCATTTTATATTCCCTTCTAGTGCTGGGATTAAAGGTGTGCACCACTACCACCCAGTGTGGCTACTGGGATTAAAGGTGTGTGTCACCACTGCCTGATCTGTAAAGCTGACCAGGGCAGCTGTTTTACTCTCTGACCTTCAGGCAAGTTTTATCTAATAAAATACAAATGAAATATCACTATAGGCAGTTGTATCAATTTGTAGTTGACAGCATGATGCTTTAAATATGTATGCATGTAGAGCTGGAGAGATAGCTCAGGGGTTAAAAACATGTCCCGCTCTTGTGGGAGACATGAATTTGGTTCCCAACACCCATGTCAGATGACTCATAACCACCAATAACTCCAGCTCTTGAGGGGCAGGGGACAGACACCTGTGTTCTCTGTGGTACCTATACTTATTTGTATATACTAACAAACATTTACATACATAATCTTAAAAACAAAAAGGAAAAATGGATAAATAAAGCTAGCTAACATACATTACCTTACATACCTATGTTTGGTTTGTGTGTGGGGGGGTGAGGAAGTTAAATAATTACCTTTTAGTAATTTCCAAATACATAATACGTTACTCTAACTATAATCATTATTTCATATAATCTCTTGAATTTACCTCTCCAATCTGAAATGTAGACTTTAATATCTCCTTAGACCTAAGCACAATTTCCAACATCTTTTATGCACAGCACCTCCACTCCTTGTTTCTACCCAGAATGCTCTTGTCTGGCTATAGCTGTCTATCCAGATTCTATGATTCAAGATGCTAAACAAGTTCCAGTTGCCACCCAAGACGTCTCCCCACTCTCGTCCTCACTGGTATCTTTTAAACATGTCCCCTGGCACAGTGAGTTGGCTCTGGAGGCCACTGAGAATCTCCTGCGAACTTGGAGAAAATCTAGACCCTCACCTGACAGACAGATGGGAATGCACATGGATGAGCTACTGGCACGTGTTGCTTTACTAAGTTTTAGAGGTTATTTTATAGATAATTAGGTTTGGGAACAACAGGTAATATGCAACCAACTCATTTTAGTATTTAGCTAGCTATGCCCATTGCTGCTTATGAGTCTCATGGGTATATGACCTGCTACTTCTGTGATTTCCTCAACTTCCCCAGTCAGTTTCTACTGAATGTTGTGAGATCCCCCATTTGATGATGTCATCTATACTGGTTGCTATTTGTTCTTGTACTTGAAAGCCTCAGTTGGGGAAATGCTCTGCTCTGCCTCACACTCTGTATAAGGAACTCCAGCCAAAGGGGTGTTCACAGTTGATTTCTGATAGTTGCTTTGAGTATCTGATTTGGTGAAGTTTTTCTCTCTATTTAACACCTATCTATCTATCTACCTACCTACCTACCTATCTACTGTCATCTGCTATTTCCCTTTACTTTGGCTTGCTATATGTTCAGTAAACTCACTTATTCACAACTGAATGTACAGCCATTCTCTGGACCATACAGCACAATACCTAACCAATGTTAGGCTCAAGGCTGAGAATGCTAGATGAGTATTTGGATACACATCTTTGAAAGCAGAAAATGTTTTGCTTTTTAAATTTTTTGCATCATATTAGTGTTATAGACACTGGAGTTATGAAGGTGAGACCTATAGCAGCCAATGGGACTAGAATCATTGGCTAACAGGTTGACTTTGATGAGAATCCTGTGTGTTTGTTGAGACACATGCAAGGCTAAGGTAGAGTTTGTAATGGGAGATACCCTTGGCAGGTCCATATGCTTGAACACTTGGTTCCCAGCTGATGGCAAGGCTTTGAAAGACTGTGGAACCTTTAATGGTAGGGTCCACCTGGAGGAAGTTAGACAACTGGAAGAGGGAGCTGAGTCTTGAGGTTTATATCCCAGACCAGTTCAGAGTTTCATAGTCTGTCTCTGTCTCTCTGTTCCTCCCTCTTCATCTCTCTCTGATTCTCTCTGTCTCTGACTCTTGCTGTCTGTGTCTCTGTTTCTCCCACTGCCCCCCTCCTACTGATTCATCAGACTGTAAGCAAACACCCTCAGGCTCATGCCATCATCCCTTTGCTGTCGTCATGGTTTGTACCATCTGGCCAAGAGCCCATGTACACCCTTCCATCAGTTACTTCTTCCCAGGAATTTGGTCACCAAGAGGCTAGTAGAAGATGAAAGTGAATTGTGGGTTTTGCAAAAATAGGGGTCTCTGAAGATGAGGAAGTTCAAAAATCCATGCTGTTAGACTGACTCCACAGGCCCCCATGGTTCACAGGCTGCAGGGAGAAGCTGAGACACCCCCTCCCTTACAGCTTGAAGGGTTTGCTTGTAACTTGAAGACTATAGGAAGGAAAGGAGGCATATACGTGTCTGATATGGCATCAACATGGGAAAATTTAGATTCCCGTGGCTGGGTGTGTGCCTGATCCAGTCTGCGTCTTTCTGCCCACTGCAGGCAACTCTTTGGCCCATTCTTTTGCTTTCAGTACTGCCTGGGACTATTTGGAAGTCATGTGAGTCATCCTTTAGGTGCTGACTGTGTCCTTCCCATAGTCTACATCTTTCCTTGGGTATTCAATCCTTCTACCCCAAAGCTCTTGTAATCCCTTGGATCTTGGTTTTTCACTATTTAGTAATACCAACTACAGAAAACAGATTTTATAAACAAATCCGTAGGGTGGTATACTTTTTCTGATAAAGCATTTGTATCTTATCAAATAAATAAACAAATATCTCCTGAGTTCGTAATGCACTCCAGCATCTGCTACAGTGGGGAATTATTACCTGATTAGATGAGGAAGAAGACCGAAGGGCCGGGTCTCCTTCACTCCAGCAGTTAGGACACACTGGCTTTCTCCTTCTCTCATACAGGGAGACCTAGCTGTTGCTTCCTCGTGGGCCTCCAAATGTCATTCTGAGAAAACCCCAGAACCACTCTGCAGACTTCTTTTCTTTCCATAAACATCCAGTTTCTATTGTTCTCATCTTCTCTTACTGGGAAACACAGCTGTTCCCTAACAAGGCCTTTGACTTAAAGACCAAGGTATGGGAAAGATTGGTTTGTAGTAAGGCTTGCCTTATTCACAAATGGCCCCACTTAATCCCAAAGCGCCTCCTGTAAGCATTGGACATGATATTAATCCACCCATAGTATTCAGCCATGAATATATATATATATATATATATATATATATTCAGTATATACTCTAGTCATGATATCTTTCTTTTGTGTGCAATCTATTTGCCTGCAGGTGTTCATAGGTTCCCACTTAACCAAGTTATGCAAGAATTTGATGAAATGATACAGACCTTGAATAGAGCACAGCACAAAGCAAGCAATCCACACAAACTCTCTCTCTTGTCAGCACATTCCCTTCAGGACAGATACTTGATGATCTATTGTTCTTCGGGATACCTCCATTAGTTCCAGCCCACTCAGTTACTACCATCCCACCCTCCATCCCAACTGTCCCTTATCCCTTCTTTCACAGGGGCCATCAATGGCAGAATGGCAGCATTAAGAATAGACATAGAACTATTTTAAACATCCATAGCTAGACAAATTCAGTGTTTCTGTTGCTTTTTTAGCCGTTACCAACCGTAATCACGTCCTCAGCATCTTTAAGCACGGGAGTTCTGATTACAATAGCATCTTGGGCGCGGGGCCAGTTGGAGCCTCCAGCCTTCATTTTGCTTCCTGTCCTTTAGGATTCTGTGAGATGGCACTGGACACCACAGGATCTTGTTAGGCCTAGTTTGTCTGAACCGTGCTGTCACTGGAAATGTAATCACCTCCAGAAATCAGGGAGCAGTGCCTCATTAATTCCAGCCCAGATGTGATGTCAGAAAGGCTGGCAACGTTCAGGTACAATGCTTTAAACAGCTACTTAGGATGCCTGTCTGCATCTAAGGAGAAAGGAAAGAGATGCAGTAGCCTGTCTTTGAGATCCTAAAAGTAATTTATCACAACATAATGAGAGTCAGAGGGAACTTGATTTTGTAACATAAAACAATAGTGACAGATAACCCTTCAGAACGGGTAGAAAAAGCACATTAGAAGGGTTGCTTTTGGAACATTTATTCATAGAGTGCATTTAGAATAAATGTACAATTACAGTTTAGAAGACAGTTTGGTCAACACAGTGCTTGCCACGCCAGCATGAGGACTTGAGTTGGAGCTTCAGAACCCACAGTATTCTAAGTAGTGGTGCACTTGCAATCCCAGTGCTTGGGATGTAGAGACATGCCAATCTCTTGGGCTCTCTGGCCAGCCAATCTAGCCTACTTGGTGAGCTCCAGGCCAATGAGAAACCCATGTCTCAAATAAAAAGGTAGGTGGTGGCTGAAGAATCATACCTGAGGCAGATTATTGTTTTTATACTCACACACACATGCACACACATGAAAATATACACACATGAGTGAGCACAGATACTCAAACACATAGAAACATGTTACTATGGGAAGACAGATAATTTCTCGGACACTTTTGTCTCCACATGCCTCTTACTATTCTCTTTTGCTTTTATCCTTTTTCTTTCTCTTTCTCTCAGGGGTGCATCCTCCTTAGTGGATACAGTGGCATCCATCTCTTACTATTTAATGATGTTTATTGAATGAGAAAATAAAACAGACCCACAGAAAGACAAGCCAGGTCAGTGATGGACTTCTTATGCCTGCCTCTGCTCCCATATTTTTCTTCAACTAAATATTTCAATTGCACAGGGTCCAATCCTAGATACATTCTGTGTGGTGTAGGCATTGGGACCTGGTGGGCATCATACCCATAGTCCTGATTTTTTTCTTGACTATAACTTCTTGCAAGAAGCATAAAAAGTAGCCAAGGAACTATGTTTTATCAACAACAACAAAACCCTGAAATCTGATGTACAGTGACGGGGTTTAATTTTCAGATCATTTGCCACATACCCCATGTCTTGGCAGGGAGGGTGAAACACTGGGATGGAGGCTGAGAATTTGAGAAGACAGCTGAGTGAAACTCCTGCCCTGACTGTTACTGCCCTGGTGTCAATACAAGAGATGCTCTGAGACAGGACTAGTTTAAGTGTTTGGAATGCCCAGACTGGGTCAAGGCTGGGTGGCCTGGTACCACAAGTGTGGCCTGCCTGGTACCACAAGTGTGGACAGAGGTCTGCTTCCAATGGCTTGGAATGGTGGTACGTTTCATAAGTTATTGGTTATTTAGAGACATATATAGGCACCAAGGTCACATGTCTAATCTCCAATCTAATATTTCTTTAAAAAGTCTGGGTCTTCTAACCCAGAAAAAAAATATCATTTGTACTCACTTATAGGTGGCTTTTACACATAAAGCAAAGAAAAACAAGCCTACAATCCCAGAGAACCTAGACAACTAAGAGAACCCTAAGAGAGACATACATGGATCTAATGCACATGGGAAGTTGAAAAAGACAAGATCTCCTGAGTAAATTGGGAGCCTGGGGACCATGGGAGAGGGTAGAAGGGAAGGGTAGAGAAACGGAAGGGGGTGGAGAAAAATATATAGCTCAATAAAAACAATTTTAAAAAAGAGTTAGTAATAAGCCTGAGTTATCAGCTGAGCATTTATAATTAATAATAATAAAAAAAATATGGTCTTCTATACTTACCCAGGAGGCACTATATGCAATGAGAACTTGATTTTTTTATGCTTGTTATGATGGACAAATGTACAGATCGATGCTAACATCAATAATGGAATACAGAAACCTTGCCAGTATAGGTAGAAGAAAAAAATGACCCAGAATCCTGAGGGTTGACTAGCCCTACAAAGGGATTGAGGGAAAGTCAGTGATAAACACCAGGTTGGAGGGATCAAACCCAGGAGAAGGACTGAATTGGGTATTTTTATACATGAGAGGAATCCAGCAGAAAAAAAATCTTAGGTTATATCTGACACCAATACAGAAGTAAATACATTGAATTGGCAATTTGAACTTCTAAAAACAGTCTTTGTGTGAGGGAGCCCCATCCTAACATAGATGCCTGGCTTTGCCTGCAGCAGGGGACACCCTGAGAGAGGACCACCGAATTTAATGGATATGGTCAATCTACAGAGCTCTGGACCCAGTGTCTCACTAGAGAAGCCAAGTCTATGGTGCTTGGGAAGTTAGAGTGGGTGGAAGTGCAACCATGGCTAGTGACATGAGGGCAGGGGACAAGCTACCCTAGAGCCTTGATTTTCTGGAATGAATGGTCAGTGTTTCTGGATAGCAAACCAATTAGCTGAGCTTACTTGTGCCTAGGTTCGACATTTCCCTGGAAGCAAGGCTTTCACAGCCTTCAGCTGGGGCTTGGCTGAGTGGGAAGGAGAAGAACAATATGGAGCTTCATTTACACTTCCAGAAGAGTAGTAGGCATGGCCAGTGTTGTTTATCAAGCGTCTGCCCCTCTATACTAGCTGCTGTGTTTGGATATATTAATATGATTAATAATTACATCCTCTACTAGTTCCTGGTTTTTCCTGGTTCTGTTATTGAAGAATTAAAGAATCAGAACAATTCTTTAAAAAAGCCTTTGGAACATAGCAATAAAATGACTCCTAATGACATATTCATAGACTCATGTATCCAACTGTAAGTTCTCAGGAACATATGTTTGTAGTAGACAGTAACTGACAAAGACAACTAGACAGCGTGCAGAGGGTGAGAGAGGGAGACTTTGAAGCACTCAGCCCTAAATGGGATGTCTTTATCAAACCCCTCACCTCAAGGCTCAGGGATCTGTGTGCAAGAGGAGGTGGAGAGATCGTACAAGCCAGAGGTGATGGATGACTCCAAGGATACAGCCTTTTCCGAACAGAACAGGATGAATGCACAATGAGCTCACAAAGACAATGGCAGCAACACACAAGACCTGTACAGGCTCAAACCAGACAAAACCCCAGCACTGAGGAGGGGAAGTGGAGACAAAGCTCCACCACTAACCAGGAAGCGATTTGATACTGATGGGTACAGGAAGAGAGGAATCAGTTTTCTTTATTGAGGTGTCACTGGGTAGGTATATCAACCACATTCTAGGGCATGGCCCGTGCCCAGCAGTAGATGGCACAACAAAATGGGTCCCATGTTTTGTTTCATTGTGGGCTTTTTGTTCTGGTATTTCTTTTTAGTCTTATTTGTCTTTCAGATTATCTGTTTGGATTTTTTACTTTTTTTGCTGTTGTTTGTCTTTTTATTTTTAAGAGAAAACACATAAAAGTTGTGTAGGTAGAGAGGTGGGGAGGATCTAGGAAGAGTTGGGGAGAGGAGAGACAATAATGAAATATATGGAAAAAATTAAATAAAAAAAATCTCAAAAGAAAAAAGTCATTTGAAAACGTAGGGGGAAAAAGTCCTAAACCTTTGTTGCTGCTCTTGATGGAGCTAAGCTGGTAGAGCACTTGCCCCGCATGCTCAATGCCTGGGGTTGATTCTTAGCACCACATAATCTGGGTGTGTTAGCTCACACTGTAGTCCTAGCACTCGGTTCCCAGAAACAGCATCCTCCAACACTCACCTCTGCTGTCTGTCCCACTGCTTACACAAACAGTGCCCTGATATCTTGTACACTCACCTCCAAAGAATGTTCCTCATAGGTCAAAAACAAGACAGGTTTCTGAAAGGGCCAGTTGTCCCAGCTTTGGGGTCCACATACAATTTGGATTCATCCTGCTTGCCCACTTACCCCTTTGTGTTGACTCCTGATACGCGTTTGTTAGTTTTCTCCTTGACTGAGTCTCTGGTGGACGAGAGGTTCTTGCAGGTGACTTGCATAGACCCCCTTCATTAATTTGGGGTTTGGACATCTGCCGTCTATCTCACCCCTCTTTCTTGTCATCAGCGGTGTTGCAATCAATACAAATAATATTCAAAGGCCTTTGCCTATAGGCAAATGAAGCCAGAATAAATCAATGAACTATTGAGCTCTATGCCACATACTCTGGATACTGTGTAATTCCATTTTTCTGGCTCCTGGAGCACTCCTACAGACTCTAAGACTTAGCTTAGATATGAGTTTGATTCCACAGAACCCATATAATATATCTGGGTGTGGTGTTAATCTCAGCATCCGGGAGGCAGAAATGAGTAGCTTTCTGAAATTATTTCCAAGGTTGACCTCTGGTCTCAATATATGTGCACAAACACCTGAATATACAAGTTTACACACACACACACACACACATACATACATGTGCACATGCACACACATGTGGATTTCTGCTGTCAATACCCAGGAATATAAATTTTAATTGTTCTTCTTAAAAGATTTATTTTATTTTTAATTAGCTATGTTTCTGGGAAGGGGAACATGTGCACATGAGTGTCAACATATATAGGGCTAGAAGTCTTGTATTCCCCTGGGGTTGGAGGTATAGGTGGTTGTGAGCCAGACATGGATGCTGGGAATGAGTGGGGGTCCTCTGTAAGAGCAGTATGCTATCTTAACCACTGAGTCATCTCTCCAGCACCCAGGAATCTGAAGTGACATATTTAGGGGTGGCATGTCCTTTACCTCACTGCCAGCAAATACGGAACAGGGAAGAGTCAGGGTGTAGTGTGAATGAGTGGGGAATCACAACCACGCCAAAGGGTCTCTGGGATTAGCAGGAGCTGAGGAGACCAAAGGGGCTTGGAACTTCCAGGAGCCTAAATGAGAAGACAAAAAACCGAAGAGCCTCCACACACGACACGGGGAGAGAGGCACCATCTCTACACAGGAAGTTATAACGGCAGTTGAATTCATGCTTCCTCTACTTCTAGAGACTGTAGTGTTGTAAGAAAGTCAGTGCTTACAGAGCATAAAAGAAAGACTCTGTGTGCTTCCCTTCACTATCAGAAAATATACCTGTCCATTTTGTAAAATTGAAAATGGCTTTTTTCATACAATATACTTTGACTACAATTTCATTAAATCCATGCCTTTTCTCTCTTTATTCTTTCTGAACATAACCTCATTTGCACAGGTACTATGGTCAACAATCAATAAACGGGACCTGATGAAACTAAAAAGCAAGGAGTATTTGGTTTCAGACTATGGCTTAGTTTCAATTTAAGCCATGAATCTGACCAGACCTCAATGAGGGCAAGGCTTAAAGACTGGACAGAGGGAGCAGGTGGAGACCAAGTGTTCCAGGTGGAAAGTGATTTAGAGTGGAGGCCCTAAGGCAAACAGGTGCCTTGCCATTTGAGCGAGCAACAGCATGGACAAGAGCAGGGTGTGGAGAACACACGGATCAACTGATTGATTCTCACGGTTTGCCACCAAGCCACAAGCTCCTTTCTGTTGCTCTCAAAAGGATCCACTCACTATCAGCAGGACCCTAACTTCAGTCCTGCACTCACAAGCCCGACCTTGCTGAGTTAGCAGGGAATTCAGGGCAACAGTACTGTCTCAGCTTCAACAAGTCTGAGCTCTACCAAAGGTTTTTGAACTAGTGACCTGGGTTCGCACACTTAGAATGGCTTCGTCTCTAGGTCTCCCACTCCTGTTTGATTTGCGTGGAGGGGACCCTGGTGTATAGGCATTTGTTGATTACACTTCAACCTGTTGCCTGCTTTGCAGTTAAGCATTTCATAAAGGAGGCCACGTGCTCGGTCTCTGAGATCCTAGAATCTGACTGTCCCTCTAACCTCTTTGCTCTTCCTTTCCATTTCTCTCTCTACATAGCTACAAGTCAAGCTGGAAACCTACACCAGCATAATCTAATACTTATTTAGAAGAAAATTGCTTTCAGTGAATAAATGTTTGTGTATTACAACAGACTTGACCACAAAATCAAAATTTGGTGGATGATTTTCCTATAGTTTTAAGCAAATATAAAAAGAGGGAGACAATTCCTCTTGGAAACCCACATTTTTCTGGTTCCATGAGACAGCACACTTTTCTTTGCCATTCCCATCCTCTACTCTCATGAGAGTCCAGCCAAGAAAACTCTAGGCTGCTCCAGACCTTGAGACATTGAGGAGAGAAAGGGAAGGCAGCTGGGATGTCCCTTTCCCAGCTTTGTGGAAATCAGCAGGTCCCAGCCTTTATGGAAGCTTTGGAGATTGTGGTAGATAGGATAGTCGTTCCTCCAAAGAGGGAGTGGTCTAATGGAGGACATCATAGAACCTGATACTCTGCCATCTCTGGTCCTCTCTACCAGACTATCCTGACCATTCTCTCTGTGCCCCTCTTCCAGTTGGCTTTCATGTTGGCCTCTGTGAAAAGGACAGGAAAGACATTATCTAGAAGTGTCCTCTGAATGGAAACATCTCCTCCAGAAAGTAGGAGGGAGGCTCATGAGACCCAGAGAGCAAATATCCTCTCAGTCTGCTTTCCCCCATTTAGCAAAAATGCTTTTGGGATTCATGTACATTACTGCCTAAACCACCCATTCAATCCTTGATATTGCTGAGCAATGTTCCCTATGCAGGCCCAACAAGTTGTTGACCCTTAAAACAAACTAATGAACATTCCAATTGTCTTCAGTTTGTGGCTATTATTAATAAAGATGCCATGAATATATAATATCTTATGGGGCACATATTTGTAATGAGGTATGATTATATTCATAGTTTTTTGTAAGTAGGCCTTTTCACTCCTTACATATTCTAGGAGTATTTTGTGTCTGTATGTTGTTTTGTATTAACTTTGCATCTTCTGTCCTAGTGAGCCTTTTAATGTTAGAGTTAATTTTATCATAAATCCCATAGGTTTTCAGGTTTACTATTTCCTGTAGCACGAGGTGATTTCACTGCCAGTGTTCATACTCACTTGCTTTGGTTTTCTATAGTCTAATGACATTCACTAGAACCTCATGATAACGTCAGTCTACAGGGAAGGCAGCGAGCCCTGACTTTGCCCCTGAGCTCAAGATTTCTCATTCAACAACAGGCTCTTTAGGTCTTTGGCCAGCTCTTATTTTAGCTTTTTTTTAAGATTTTAACTAAAATATTCTGATGATGTGTATCATGTGTGTCTGTGACAGGATCTGTTAAGGGCGTGTAGGTGTCTGCAGAGCCTAGAAGTGGGCGTTCAAATCCCTCAAGTTGGAGCTACACTTTGAAACACTTGGCATGGATGTGGGAAACCAAACCTGATTCCTCTGGAATGGCAGTATATTTATCCCTCCAGCCACTTTATTTTTTAGTTCTTGGGATCAAGCCTAGGGCTTGGGCATTCTAGGCATGAACTCTAGTGCAGAGCTACTTCTCAAGCCCCCTTCATCCTCATTATAGTAAAATGTTCATCTATTCATGTTTTCTCAAGAGTTTAAATTAAGCATGGCAATACTTGTTTGAACTTTTAAGTCAAATTTTACTATATGGCGTATGATATTTATAGAATTTTAAAGATTCGTACTTTGAATTTCAAGCACAAACCTCATTTGAACAGGGTGCATATTAATGTGTTCGGAGTACATTTGCTCAAATTTATTTAAGATTTTATGTCATTGTTTATGTCACTTTGGTCTGTAAATTCTCAGTTTCTTACACATTATCTCCAACTCTCTGTCTCTCTGTCTCTCTGTCTCTCTGTCTCTCTCTCTCTGATTTATCAATTTCTTGGGCCTTCAGGCTTTCAGAAAAAGTTTATTTAAAGCAGATTTTTCTTCCCTTTTAATGTTTAGAAACAATGTCTATGGAAGAAAAACTACATGGTGTTTTCAAAAATCTTTATTCTCTTTTAAAAAATTTAATACAGGTGAACAATGAAATGTGATCACATCTACCTTCACTTAAATGTAGAGAAATACAAAGCAACTCCACAAAAATCAGGAACAAGGCACTCTCTCCGTATCTCTTCAACATAGTTCTTAAAGTTTTGGCTAGAGCGGTAAGACAACAAAAGGAGATCAAGGGGATTCAAATTGGAAAGGAAGAAGTCAAACTTTCACAATTTGCAGATGATATGATAGTATATATAAGTGACCCCAAAAACTCTACCAGGGAACTTCTTCAGCTGATAAATACCTTCAGTAATATGGCAGGATCCAAGATCAACTTAACTTGGGTATTTCTAAACCAGCTAAGATTGGTTCGAGGTGAATTTTTACTGTGGAACTTCCCCTCTGCCCCAGAGGGTTTCCTTTCCCATGTACTGACGGAAACACCAATGTGGCTCAACTCTCCAAATTTTAATTTTCAAGATAAGCTTTGGATGCTAGAAATAGAGGTGTCATTCAAAAGGGAAAACCCTCGCCTCTTTCTTCCCATGTAACCATATTTGCTTTGATGCAGCTGTTGTTGATTGATCGCCAATATTGTCAATATTTCTAGTCTACTTTGGGGGCTACTTCATCTTGGGTCCTTCCTTATTCGCTAGGCCTTTTCCCCATTCAATGGATAAAATGCCATTTTGAAGGAAAACTTTGTGAACTAGAAAAATACATGCAATCCTTTCATGGAACAGTATTTTAGTAACGATGGACTGTCTTTTACACAGTTTGCATCCAGACTGAGTTGGACTAATTATATTGAACTTTGCACATTCATATAGTGATTATTAAAACTTGAGTTGAGGATGGGATTATTCATCTGACTACTTAGGAAATAGAGACAGCGGGGTTGTTCTATAATTTGACGGGAGTTCAGCATGGGTCCTGACGGTGCAAACCCTCAATAAATTCTTGATTGCTGGGACTACTGCTAGTACTGCAGGCCCCTCTTTCCCAAGGACTCCCCAGAAAACTGGCCCCACGGAGACGGCTGCTTTGCCTTAGTACCAGCAGAAGCCTGGGACAGCATCACAAGAGAACAAAGAGATCGTCCAGCGTCCTGTATTGCGATCTATTTCAGGTTCTCCATTTTACCTCCTGAGGACCAGCTCTGAGACTGTGAAGCCCTGGAGCCTGATCAGGTAACAGGAGCAGACACCCAAGCACAGTCCAGGACCCAGGATTAAGGAACAGACTTCCTTCCATGCTTGGAAAAGAACATACAGCCACTATTCCTTTCCTTGAGTCCCCCCCCACACACTACTCACAAGGCAATGGGCCTCTATCCTTATTCTCTTACCACTCACAGACTGTGAAGTCTCAGGGTAGGTCCTGGGTGTTAAGGTGCCCTGGGGAATCTAGACCCATTCTTCCAGAAGATACTTGGAACCTGTGTGCTGGGATATCAAGGCACAGACAGCAAAGGAGCTGGTGGAGTAAAGGAAGGGGCCAGGTTGTTTTTTAATTCATTCTTACTCCTGGAGGAGAAGGAGGCAGTGTTGAGGTTCAGGAGGAAAGAGGAGAAAGCTACTCCAGACCGGAAAATGAATATACATATTTTCTTAAGTGTTATTTATGGCTCTGGTCACTAGATTTTTACTGATGGGTAAGATAGGACCCACATATGGGAATTGTCCTTTCATAGTATATCACATGGGTTGTTGGTGTATAGATCAGTAGAAGAGGTACATGTGTTTCGGAAATATGTAGTCCCAGTTTTAACCCTCTCCTCCTTCACCCCCAGAAAACCAAAAACAAAAAACAAAACCAGAAAAACAAAACAAGCACAACAATCAGAAATATATCAATAAAAACAAACGGATAACACAGCATGGACGAAAAGTACTATTTCAGTGTCAAACCTTCACCTGGGGAAATCATACTTTATTTGAAAGCTATTCTGAGTCTGCTTTGTTTGTGGCACTCATTTATTAGACTTTATTTTGTGTAGATTCAGTCCCAGCCAGCCTGAGCAGAGACAGCATTTTCACTGGGTCCTAAATATCTAACCACATCTGCAGGAAAAGTTTCTATATATGTTGGTACATATGTAGACACACACCCATACATGTATGTGCACCCTGTGTGCAGGTATACATTGTATACACATGTAAGCATGCATGCATACACGCAAGTACACTTAGACACTCTTTCCAATCCAGCACCTGCCCTTTCACAGCCTCCTCGAAGACTCTCTGGCTCTCAGCATTTATGATTAGGAGAGCCAGTCCCCAAAATTCAGCTGCTTCGAGTCTTTAAGTCCCCTGAAGGCAAAACTACCTTGGAAGTCTTTGCCTCACCTCCTGCTCACTTCTTTGCCCCTGCTCCCTGTTAGCACACAGGCTGAGAACCCAGTGTGTCATGTGATAGCCCTGTTATTTTATACATGGCAGTGGGGACTTAGCCGCTGAACTCTATCTTCCCGGAGAAGAACTTCCATGCCGAGACCTTTAACTTTCCTCTTTTTAATGACTATTTGCAGCACCCACCAGCAAACTGTTTTCTTCCTACTTTAAGGGGAATCCCAAAGAATACTTAACATTTTACACCAGCTCACTCTCTGCCCACCTCCACGTGCCATGTGATGGAACTCGGCAAATTCAGATTTCTCTCATCATTATGACTCCCCTTCAGCCATCTAGCCTGGCAATCAGTGTGACCACTGAGCTAACCTTTGTGGATACACATGAAGGGTTCAGCTCAGTCCCCAAAGACCAGCCAGACCTCCTTCCCTTCCTTCTTTCTTCCTTTCTTCCCTTCCTTCCTTCCTT
>LOJH01040258.1:3209-14657 GCA_001685095.1 Ellobius talpinus | reverse complement strand
TTTGTTCTTTTTGATGACCAATTTCTTGAGTTCTTTGTATATTTTGGAGATCAGCCCTTTTCCTGGTGCTGGAGAGGATGTGGAGTAAAGGGAATATTCCTGCATTGCTGGTGGGAGTCCAAACTGGTCATCTCCTTTGGATATCAGTATGGTAATTTCTCAAAAAATTAGGAAAGAGCCTTCCTCAAAACCCAGCAATACCACTTTTGGGTATATACCCAAAAAATGCTCAATTGTACCACAAGGACATGTGCTCATCTATGTTGATAGTAGTATTATTTGTGATAGCCAGAACCTGGAAACAACCTAAATGTCCTTTGACCAAATAATGGATAAGGAAAATGTGGTACATTTACACAATGGAATACTACACATAGAAGAAAAAATAATGACACCTTGAGATTTTTGCAGGAAAATGGATGGATCTAGAAATCATCATATCGAGTGAGGTAACTCAGACCCAGAAAGACAACATCATATGTACTCACTCATGAGTGTCTTTTAGGCATTAAGCAAAGAAATCAGCCTACAGTTCACAACCCCAGAGAACCTAGAAAATAATGAGTACCCCAAAAAGAGACATATATGGATCTAATCTACATGGGAAGTAGAAAAAGGCAAGGTCTGCTTAGTAAATTGGTAACATGGGGACCATGGGAGAGGTTAGAAGTGTAGGGGAACAGAGAAAAATGTATAGCTCAATAAAATCAATTTAAAGTTTTAAAAAATAAGAAAGGTAACTGTTCACAGACTATGAATTATTATCCCATCCTACTCAACCACTGCTTCATAATTCCTAAATATTTCGTTTAGCTAAGGGAAATTGGCACAACTCCCAGTTCTGCAGCAATGGGCACAACTATTATTAATACATCTGGGTGGTTTTATCTTTTTTAAAAAAGTTGATTTTCCTAACACTATTTATGTGCTGATTTGTACTCAACTGAATTCTTCCCCAAAAAGTATGCAATCTCTCCAAGTCTTTCTTTATACAACAATGGATTGAATACTTGGGACTTATAACTTCATTTCACAAAACAGGAGACACAAAGCCACTTTCTTGTCTTTGTCCTAAAACATCCCCAACAGTATTAAAAATAGTACATTATTTGGCTCCTCTGTTTCTCTTTTCTCTGGAAACAAATTTTTGATAATGTAATGATGTATTTTTCGAAAATTACTGTATATATATATATGTATAGTATAGACTTTTTCTTATTTTAATTTTAATATGAGTTTGATTATATGCACAAATATATATTTCAATAATATATATTTTAATACCTTCATAAGTTGATGTTATGATAATTGAAAGTTTCTCATAGTTTTCTAATTTTATAAACATGTTTGTAAATCAATGTTGTGGTTTATATGTGAAATATGTCTGATAAGCTCTTAGGTTGGTACTCATTATACAATTCAGAAGTGGGCCCTTGAGGTGGTGACTAAATATGAGGGAAATAACTTTATCAATGAGCTGATCTATTGATGGATTAATAATTGAATTAACTATTTAGAGTTTGAAGAATTTGGATACTGGGTACTGACTAGATGAAATGTGGCACTGTGAAGGAAAAATCACTTCCTTAATCCCTCTCCCTCTGCTAACTGCCTGTTGTCAAGCAAGCATCTTTCTTCTGCCATTATCATCAGCCATGCTGTATGTGCCTTACTGTAGCTTAACAATGTATGGGGACAGTGAATGATAGATTGCAAAGTGAGCAAACTTGAGCCTAATAAATCTTTCCTCCCTCCCTTATTTAAATTCCTTATGTATTTTATCAAAGAATCTAAAATAGATACAGAAAGTTGATGCTGTGGTCTGGGCTGTATTCTGGTGTTATTTTTGAGCATTCAGTTCAGAAATATTTGTACGTGGATTTCTGGAGAAATTGAAGTGTAGAGAAGCCAGCTAATAAATCTTAGCATGTTATACATGGAACTTGATGGGTTATTCTTGTAGAGTTAAAATGCAGTAAAAATGCAGATGTGGAGTGGGGCAGTGATGTTTCCGGTGGGAGTGAGGGCTCACTCATCCTAAATCAAATCAAGTAAGAGTTAGTTATCTATCTTAAAATCTGTTAAAAACTATTTTATAGTTAGTCCACATATTAGGTTTTTAGGTGAGGCTGAATTTAAAGGCTAATCTGTAATGAAGTATTAAGGGAGTGCAGCATCCAGTTACTAATATGCCTGCAGATGGTGATTAATACTCCTCTCAGACAAACAGTTAAAAATGTTCATTTTCACCCATTCCAATTCATTGTTCATGAAGGCCTCTAGCAGGCCTGAGCATGGCAAACACAGACCTGAACATGGCAAACATGGCACCAACATGCCATGCCCTTTTACCCCTTTCTTTTTCCCACATGCTAAACTGTTAGATTGCATATCTAAAGCTAGCTCCCATATCATGGGCCACTCATTCATTCCTGAGCCAACAAAACCAAGGTCTCATAGTCCAAATTCATTATTTGGTTAAC
This sequence comes from Ellobius talpinus, assembly GCA_001685095.1. Lineage (NCBI taxonomy): Eukaryota > Metazoa > Chordata > Mammalia > Rodentia > Cricetidae > Ellobius > Ellobius talpinus. The sequence continues at coordinate 12,174 of LOJH01040258.1, read as the reverse complement.
CTGGTCAATAATAATTTATCAGCTCCCCAAAGCACAGACTCTCTTTTTTCCCTTAAAAACTCCTGAAAAAACACCTGCTCTTTCTAGCTTGATGCAGTGCTTCCTGTCACTGTTGTTGCTACTGCTGCTGCTGCTTGCTGTCTTACCTTGCAGCCTCTCCCCCCCCTCACACTTTCAATTTCAGAGGAATAAATCTCTGTGCTGAGATTTTGGTGTCTGTGTGTGTCCTGTACTGACTCTGAGGGTGACATCCTCCATTACAGTTCATAACTTCAAACAGTATTGAATTGGAGACAAATGAGGTTCCTTAATCCCTCCTGCTGCTATCAATGTATAAATTTTCTTCAAATCGTCCTTACTGGGACCTTAAAGATTCCAATAAATGAAATATATTTTGAATTATGATACAAGTAAATATTAACTAATTGGTTCACATAATGAATGTTGTTGATTGATATAAAATGCTTCTTCAAAGTCTTATTGATCCCAGAGGAATATTCAAGATTCCTCTGGCTTACCATCCACACGATACAATTGCTTCCCAGAATGATGGGAATCTATCAACTGATGATTAACCACTACACTCACAATTATAAGATAATTAGAACTGAGAGATACCAGTTAAGGAATTATGTAGCTGTGGGTGTGGCTTTTAAATACAAACAATATGAGCAGCTATACCAGTGACTTTCTACTACCAACTTGACACAGCCTAGAGTCATCTGAATCGAGAGTGTCAATTGAGGAATAACCTCAAGTGAATGGTCCATGGGCATATCTGCATGGCACTGTCTTCATTGTTAACTACGGGAGCAGGCTACACTCCACTATGGATGAGTATCATCCTTAGATAGGTGGTCCTAAATGGTATAAGAAAGCTAGGTAAGTATAAGATGGACTACTAGCCAGCTAGTGCATAATGTTCTCCATGGTACTTGCTGTAGATCTTTGGGTGTGAAGTCAATAGTTTGATCAGAAAAGTCAGAGAAGAATGAATAAAAAGCAGGTTTTTCAGTTCCTGCCTTGACTTCCCTTGATGATATACTTTAAACTGGATTTGTAAATCCAAGTGAAACTTTTCCTCTCTTGTTGGCTTTGTTCAGTGTTTGCATGCCATTAGAAATGAGACTACACCACCAGCCTCTTTCTTGTCCTCTTCCAGTCTGTTTTCTGGTTGTCATGAAGTCTGTAGCTTTGTCATACTCTAATGCTCTGTATGTGAATTCTGCCTTGTCACAGTCCTAAGAAAATGAAGACAGCAAACCATGGACTGGAAACTCTGTAAACTGGAGCTCACATCAACTATCCTCTCTGTAGTTGAGTACTTCTGGAGCTTTGCAACAGGATAAAACCTGAGGAATCTATCCACCACTTATTGCTATAAACTAACTCCAAATTATTATTTCTCATCTAAAGTATGGCTATTATATTTCTTTTATTTTTCTTTTAGGTTCACAAAAGGTTTACTAGAACTTACAAATTACACAATCAAAAATCAGAGTTCTCAAAAATATAAAAGTTTTGATAGAGTGAATTTCAAATTTTTAAGAGATTTTAGAGACTACATCATAAATTAATAACTAAAAATGTTATTTCATTATTGTGGATACATTCCAATATTTTTTAAAATGTTTGTTTTAGGAAAACTTTGTCTTTATATTATATGAATCTTTGAAAAAATAGGATAAAAACAAATACTAAGGAAATCCCATTTCTGTACACTGATCTTAGACTACTATCTGAGCCACAGAGGCTTTTAGTATCTTACAACCCATAAACCGTAGTCTTCTATCTAACATAAAGCTGAGTAAGTAAATATGGAAGTTTTAAAATATTTCACAATAGTAAAGTTTTCTAAATATACACTAACAAGAAAAAAATAAAAGTTATGCACATAATGTAAATGAGGTAGTTCTGGCATCATTTATCCATGTTGCATCTTTTGACTTCATGGCAGTGTTAGACATGAACTTGTTGAACACATACATATTTTAGACTGGTGATTCTCTCACCCCATGCAACACAAAGGGAAGCTGTCTGACACATGTGAATGGAAACAAGACTACATTATTCTATAAATGGTGGTTGTTTGCACTGTGCATACAAATATTCTGTTATTATGGAAGCACATTGATTTAAATTTGGAAAAGAAAGAATTTTAACCTCCAACCAACATTTTATAGTATATAAATATTAAGTCATATCTGTGGATCTTCTTGTGTTAGGTGGTTTGTTTTTATTAAGTAGTTTGACTGTTTTCTGAACACTTATGTTTATATCAAATATTTCTACCCAGAGATTGGTGCTGCTTCTAATCTTGGTCAGATAAGCTTCTCATTGAAGTAACTAGTGGCTAATATATATTAATTACTGCTCAAAGTGTTGAAAAGAAGCAACTTGGCTTAGCTATAGATGGGACATCTATACCAACACTACCTACAAAAGTTGAAGGGGTACCTGAGAAAAGGGGGCACACATAGAGGATAAGATCTGGAGGATGAGGAGGAATGCTCTGAAACACAGTCTTCTAAAACAGCTTGGTTTTTACACACATATGAAATACAGTAGCTGTGGTTACCTGTACAAGAGTTGCATAAGATCAGCAGAGTTAAGGGTTTCAGGATGGGTGAAGGTGCTACTGAGACTCTACTGAAGCCATACATGCATGCATGCCTATGAAATATGTACACCATGACCTCAGAGACCAGAAGAATGTTCCAGATTCCATGAGATTGGAGTTACAGCTGGTTATGAGCTGGGGAGCTAGAAATAGAACCCATTCAGGTCTTCTTGAATAATAACCAGTGCCAAATTTCTGAGCCCTCTTTCTAGTCTCAAGTCACTCTTTAGTATCCACTGGAAGTTTCTCCATGTCCAAATGGGTGACCTCAAGTCCATTTGTATATGTGCAGCATTAATTAGATTCAGTGAATAAGTAAGCAAATAAATAAATAAATAATAAAATGAGTACTTGAAGTTGGGTATGAGATATGATTAGGGTGTTCTAGAGGGAACTGAAGGATTGAGGGTGAAGGTGATTATGGTCAGTATACATTATATATAATGTATAATGTTTAAGACCTCCCAGTATAAATTATAGAAAAATCATTATTATTTAAGCTATTGATTAGTGTGTCACAAAGAATTGTGAAATGCACTTTGGTTTCAGATTAAGAAAGAGTATAGAACTGTTTTTTAGAATTTCCTCAACACCTCTATATTTCTACTAGTATTTTTGAAACATGGATATCTTATGATTATTAAATTGTAATAGCAATCAACCTTGAAAACTCAAGAATGTGTTCAATATCCCACAGTATCAAACATTCAATAAAGATTTAATTATTTTCTCCATAATTACCTGCATACCCATATCATTAGTATGAACAATTTTTTTCATAATTAATATCTGATAAAATCATCTACAAAAGAATTGTTTTAGATAAGTTTCTTCAAGCTATTATCAGTCTGTTTTGTACTCTCATATGCTTATTTATACAGGGCATGTTTTTTTAGGCAGATAGGTGTCATGGAAAGATGAAAGTTTAGAAGGCTTGCTATAAATGAATTTCAAAAGAAAAGCAATTCTTAGAGTTATATAATACCATATCATGAGTTGAGTCAGTTCACATTTGTCTGAACAGTGGGTTTTCCTTCAGTCCACACTAGGAGGTTAATGTTCTATGGAAGGTGTTCACAGTACTACTGCAGAGCCCTGTGTTCTTTTCTTTTTCACTGTTGGAAAGCAAATGACAATAGTAATTTAAATTCAATCCAAGCAGTGCCCCATTTCTCAGACAATCTGAGTTATCTTCCACTCAATGCTGCTCTATTTTATTGACTTACATAAATAATTATATTAAGAATCTTTTGTTCCTTTATTATGTGTTTTCCTTTCATCTTACTAAGTCACAGTATTTGAATTTTAAAAATTCTTAAGGAAAATTTATATTTCTGTACACTCCTTTCAATATCACTTTTTCTTTTCTGTGATCTTTTTTCTTAATTACATGCTATGCCAACAATCTTGAACAAGGTTTTTCACCACTGATAAAAGTATGACTTTCTGTTTGTTTTGAATGACCTCTCAAAATAAACATAAAAACATATCTCTCTAATCAACTATGGTTCATTTTGCTATTTACCTTTTCATTTTTGAAATTAAAAAACAAGTACATCATTTCCATATTTGGTTTTTCTTCCTCTAATTACTCTCATGGGTTTTACCAGCTCTCTCTCAAATTCAGAGCTTCTCTTTTATTCAGTTAAGTTTTATTCGATATATATATATCGAATATATATCGAATATATATATATCGAATATATATATATCGAATATATATATCGAATATATATATTCATATGTATTTATATGAGTGTATGTGTTCTAAATATAAGAATTCAACATTTCCGTACTTACTATAATATGTAAGCATTGAAGCATGATTAATAAAATCTCAGAGAAACAAACTGGGGTTCAACCTGAAGACCTGAAAATCTAATCAGCCAGCCATTGGCTCTTACATTTCCCTCAGTCTGAAATGGCTATCCTGCTTCCAGGAATCTCAGAATGAGACTGTGTCTGAGAGCTGTCTCTTCCTGTTTTATAATCTTCTCTAGGGCTAGGATTAAGTGTGTGCACCACTGGGAATACAGGCATATACCACCCAGTTTCAATGGCAAATTAGTGTGGCTACTGGGATTAAAGGTATGTATTATTGTGTACCTGGTCTGTAGGCTGGCCAGTGAGGCTGTTTACTCTCAGATCTTCAGGCAAGCTTTATTTACTAAAATATAATTGAAATGCCACTACAAGTATTCAATGTTGTTAATGTTGTCTCTATTTGTGTTCAAGACTGACCATTTGGTATTGGGAAAACCAATGTTGAGACTTCTCCTGGAGATGACTATTTCTCCTAATTTCTACATTTCTTAGTGACTTGCATTTCCTTGCCTAGGGTTGGGACACAGTGAGATTTCCAGTTCCTTGTTAGTTCTCTTGTAAAGGTCTAATATAATATCCCAGGCTTATTTCTTTTGGTTACCCATGATTATTTTGTATAAGTCTGAGACTTTGGGGAACCAATTTTTTTTCTTGAGTGTGATTCATTATAACCCATTAAATATTGCCTGAGATGGATATAAAAAGATTCCTTTTTAACATTTTATATCAAATATCATGTTTCCTTCTGGTAAATCACAATAAAGAAACTGTCATGAGATTATCTGCCAGAAATTTTAAATAAATTATTGGAAATGTTCCCATAATGTATAATTGCCCATACACATTAAAAGTGCTTTATCAGATTTTTTCTATAAAAACCAATTGAACAAGTATAATTTTTTTGATTCCTAATTTGGAATATATTTCCTAGGTAACAATATCATTTAATGCAAAGTGTTTAAAGAAGGTGAACTGAAGAACTAAATGTGGGATTATGATATGTGAAAGCTGTCTGAGGACTGACATTAATTCTCCTCCAAACAGAAAGACTGTGTGCTCTAGCATTCTTTATTTATTAGCTATGTTCACAAACCTAGTTCAATTTCATATCTGAGTGAAGCTTTGTAATTATTTATCCCGATAATGAATGGTCCTCAAGCCCAAGGTGGGCAGCAAAAGAGTAAACACACCATCATTAATCAGCTACAACAAAGAATGCATTGTCAAGAGTAATTGTGAATCAGAAATGAGCCCACTGCATGAAAAGTCTTGTTGTTGTGGGAGAAAATGCAATGATTTTTACAAAGGTTTGTACCACAAACTTTCTCAAAGAATTTGCAGAAAACTTTAACTTTATTGGACTTTACAAGCTGACCCTCCATTCTATTATGTTTGAAAATAAGACATACTTTTTCCTCATTCCAACAATTTAAATTCACATATGCTTATAAATTAATGTAAAGATTTTTAGTATGATTAAGTGGAATATAATAAACAATGGCTAGGAAACCATTTTTATCAGAAATACAAAGATTTTCTAGCCATAGCTCATTAATTTAAAATTATTTGTTTATCAGTATTTTCAGGTGATTCAAGAAGAACAAAAAGAGTGACTTTAAAAAAATAGCTTGCCAATGTGGTACTTACAGAAGATGTGACCCAATGTGCAGAAATAACTTCAAAATCTCCAAAGCACAATCTGAACTCTTAAGGAAATTCAATCTGTGTAGTTTTAAAATTAGTACCTAAGTCCTAAACCTCTTAAGCACAATATTGTCATATCATTGGTGTAAAAATTATTTTGGTGAACTAATATTATGCATAATAGTATAGCATAAAATTCAATTCAATCTAATCAAAGAATCACAGCACTGAAAGTCTTTTAAACAATATAGCTATATAGTACCCTCCCTATATCACTCATCCTCCAAATTCTGGTTAAAATAGATAATTTTCTATATGAATCTGAAAATGTTATGTGATGATCATTGTTTTAATTGCTCAAGTATGATTAGTTATTAATGATATAGCAGGTAGTGTATTGGTGAAGAAAATATGTTCATCTCATATCACAAAGCAAAAGAAAGCATAAAATAGGATTGTGGAATATTTTTCCTGTCCTGCTCAGAAAGACATAAGGCCTTCCTGCTGTGATCTACTCCTCCCAGAACTCAGCACTTACCTGTAGTGTAATTTGGGGAACCAAACTTTTAATATCCATCTTTAGGGATTCAATATCCTCTCTACAGCATATTTTCTGCATGAATATGCTTTCCAAAATTTAATTTACTTTCAGTAAATTGTAGTCTAAAATACAAAAAGGAAATTTCCATAGATAAATAATTTATGTTTTATTTTGTGCACTTTTATGGGGTTAAAAGCTTGAGACATGCCACTTTATCCAATTTAAAATGTAAAACATTCTTCTCAGCACTTCTAAACTCAATATAGTAATTGATGACTTAGTAGGCATGTTGATTGTCAGGTTGAATACTGTCAGGTTTAATACATGTGCTCAGATAGTTCTATTGATACACATTAATGCCCCCTGAGCTCAAACATAGTTAAGAAGTCCATTTAGATATCATAGAGAAACCATATAGTTTATCCTGAATAGATGAAAACATAAGATAAAGGAAACAAAAATATCATTCATGCAGTGCTTACTCTGAGATGCAAAATTATTATTTTGCATTTATATAGATTATTTTCATATATCCCTTAAAATATCATATTGTTATAATTATTCTATATGTTATTGATTACTAATATTTTCATGTGAATTATTTTTAAATTTCATCATAGACATAAATTCATATTAAAAATTAAAGCAATTTATATAGAGTTCCATAGTGACATAAGTTGAGACATTGATTGGCCCATTTAGCAACCCAACATAAACATACACACCCACACACTCACCCACACAAACATGGCCTGTTTACAGACAAAACGTGCAGCTGTGAAATAAAGAAGACTTAAGTAAATGACAACATAGTCTTTTTCTGGAAACAATAATATATAGGGAATACTGAGGGGACTAAAGAGGTGAGTGAACAGCCACACAGCAGGACACTCTACTCTCTATGACCTACACACGTCCATCTTCCCAACTCTAGGCTTTTTTAGCCAGCCAGCAGGAGAACTTTCTGCAGGTAAGCTCTTCCAAATCCCATCCCTGTCCACCAGACCCTCTAAGCTATTATTCCCACCCTACCCCTAAACTCACCTATCCTGTTATCTTAGTGGAACTCTGAAACACAGCTTGATCCAATACTGAGGGGACTTATAAGGTGAGCCATGTGGTGGGACACTCCACTCTCTAGGACCAACACAGTGGGACAAATTCCTGGGCCCCTCCCCCAATTCCCTCAGCTTTCATAGCCAGCCAGCAGGAGACCCTCTTGCAGGTAGGCTCCTCCAAAACCCAAACCCATCCACCTGACCCTCCCCAGCTACTAGTCCCACCCCACCCCCAAACTCACCTATCCTCCTGCAATATCAGTGGAACTCTGAAACAAATAGTGAGGGGACTTAAGAGCAACCTCGTTGGACCTCTGAAACACAGCCTGCTCAGAAATTGAGGGGACTTAAGAACCTGTATTGAGAGAACTAAGAGCTTTTGACAAGACTGAGGGGACCAAGAGCTTGCTACAATACTGTGGGGACTGACAGCTTGCTACAACATTAAGGGGACCAAAAGAGGGGACCAAGGGGGTGAACCAGGAGAGAAGCCCAAAAGAGCAGGCTTAGGGAGACATCAGAATCTTCTTAAAACACAGACATTGACAGTACAGAACAGACCAAGATAAATTCCCAAGCCCTCAGTCAGCCACTGCAAGGACTGGAACAAGGAGCAAAGACACTGCCAGCCTCATTTGAAGGATGAATTGCATAGGTGCCAGTGCAAGAATTCATTCAACAACCTAAAAAGCAACATGGTAACACCAGAACGCAGTGGACATACAGCAGGAAGACTTGATCATCCTAACCCAGAAGAAGCAGATGAAAACAACTTTAAACATAACCTGTGAAAATGATGGAGACCTTTAAAGAGGAAATGAAAAACTCTATTAAGGAAATGGAGAAAAAGACAAACAAAAAATGCAAAAAACTTAATAAATCACTCAAAGAAACCCAAGAAAATACAAACAAACAAGTAAAGCAAATAGTTCAAGATTTGAAGATTGAAATAGAGGTAATAAAGAAAACACAAACCCAGAGAATTATGGATATGGAAAATATGGATAAATGAACAGGGACTATGGATTCACGTATAACCAATAGATAGAAGAGATAGAAGAAAGAATCTCAGGTGTTGAAGATATTATATAGGAAATAGACTCAGTGGTCAAAGAAAATATTAAATTCAACAAATTCTTAACATAAAACATCGAGGAAATCTGGGACACCATGAAAAGATCAATCCGAAGAATAATAGGGGTAGAAGAAAGAAAAGAACTCCTCCTCAAAGGCACAGAAAATATATTCAACAAAGTCATAGAAGAAAACTTTCCCAAC
>LOJH01040255.1:0-10779 GCA_001685095.1 Ellobius talpinus | reverse complement strand
TAATAGAGATGGGCTAATTTAAGATATAAGAGCTAGCTAGCAATATGCCTAAGTAGTTGGCCAAGCAGTGTTTTAATTAATACAGTTTCAGTGTGATTATTTCAGGTCTGTGAAGCAGAACAAACACGCAGCCTCCGACTACACAAGGACTGTCATGGAGCAAGGCAATAAAGTGAAGAGTGACAAAGCAGTATGCCTAACATCCTCCTCTGGCCTGCGTGAGCATGAATGGGTGTGCATGCCCACATGTATATGTGCACACCAGAGAGAGAGAGACAGAGATGAGGGGACAGACAGAAGTTGAGAGAGTTTTTTGAGAAGGGAACTAGGAGGGAAAAGATAGGCATAGGTTTTGAAAACAGAAAAAAAATCCACTATGCCTGTGGTAGTTTGAATGCAACTAGCCCCCATAAGCTCATAGGGAGTGACACTATTAGGAGGTGTAGCTTTGTTGGAGAAGGTATGGCCTTGTGGGAGGAAGTGTGTCACTGTGGGGGCAGGCTTTGAGGTCACCTATGCTCAAGCTACACTTGGTGTAGACTCAGTTTACTTCCTGTTGCCTGTCAAAAGAGACGTAGGACTCTCAGCTCCTTCTCCAGCAGCATGTCTGTCTGCATGCTGCCATGTCCTGCCATGATGATGATGGACTAAAACTCTGCACTGTAAGCCACCCCAGTTAAATTCTTTCCTTTATAAGAGTTGCTGTGGAGTTGGGCGGTGGTGGCGCANCCAGCCTGGTCTACAAGAGCTAGTTCCAGGACAGGTTCCACAGCTACAGAGAAATCCTGTCTTGAAAAACAAAAACAAAACAACAACAACAAAAAGTTGTTGTGATCATGGTGTTTCTTCACAGCAATAGAAACCCTGACTAAGGCAATGCCATTCCTGGGTATCTCCCCAAAGGCGTCTAAGTCAATACATCAGAGAGGTGCTTGTGCATCAATGTTTATAGTGTTACTATTCACAATAGCTAAGTCATATAACCAACCTAGGTTCCATCAACAGTCGACAGAGAAATGAAGAGGATATGGTATATACCCAATGGAATTTTTTCAGCCATGAAGAAAATGAAATTATGCCATTTGTAGAGAAATGGATACAACTGGAGACCATCATATTAAGCTGGTAATAGAAAGACAAATATATGTTTTCCCTAGTTTGTGGCTTCTGATTTTTTATAGTCACATGTCATACATGTATATGTTAAATAAAATTACAAGTGAAATTGTCTAAGGGAATGAAAGGGATTTACTGGAGGGGACAGGAAGTAAAAAGGGACAGTGAATAGAACAGAGCAGTGAGGTTGGAAAAAATATGTTCAACACTTTATATACCCTTGAAGAAATGTTATATATAGAAATATATATATACACACACACAAATATATATCTATATATACATGAAATATATATTCATATACATGAAAAGATGACTCAGTAGTTAAAAACACTTGCCAAGCAAGCCTGATGACCTGAGTTTGAGTCCTGGACCCCACCTAAGAAGCCAGATGTGGTGGTGCACATCTGTAATCCCAGTGCTCCTATGATGAACTGGGAGGTAGAGACAGGAGAATAACCTGGAAGCTCACAGGCCGACTAGTCCTGAGTAAAAACAAAAGAGCCCCTGCCTCAACATGATGAAAGCAATGAATTCCTGAAAACTGTCCTCTGACCTTTATTCACATGCTGTGGCACACATGTATACACACACACACACACACACACACACACATAAACACACACACAAAGAAAACCCATGCAGGCTGCAGAGTAGAACAAGCTACTATGGCCATCTGAGTAAAATGTGGAGTTCAAGGACAAGCGAGGGAGGGAGAGAGGAAAAGGAGGGAAGGAAGGGAGAGAGAAGGAATACAAATTTGGCATATTCAGACAGTCTCATCAATGGTCTATACAGACCTATATTTCTGGGATACATTGCACTCAAATTCCATGCTGCCTGTGATAAACCAAAGCCCAGAACAGGGCAGTAGCTCCCCTACCTGGCTCCAATAAGGTGACCATTTCCTTGGGATTTCATACTGGCCTGGGTCTGACCCTCCCCCCACAGGCATAGAAATCTAATTTTCCATTCACTCAGGTGCTATTTACTGAGCAGTGGCTCTGTACCAGATGTTGATTTTTCTGAGCACTGCAAAATGGTTCCATCTCTCTCAGAGGTGACCTGGCATGAACCAGGTTCAAAGCAACTGATGAATAGAAGCCACAGTGCCAATTTAATAAGTTACCCTGAGAGACAGAGCCACTGGGTATGTGAGGTAACAGACTAGTACTCTCTCTCCCATAGTCAGGCTCTCAGGAACGTCAAGTGAACCATCAATCAGCTGGCCACTCTCTCAGACAGATTGTCTTGGAGACTAACTCAGCTTTCTTCCCCTTAAAAGAAAAGTTGTGTGTGTGTGTGCGTGTGTTCTTTTGTGGATAAGTTTACATGTGTGAGCAGGTACACATGCACATACATGCACACACATGTAGGGACCAGGTGATAATTTTGGGTGGTATTTCCCAGCAGTCATCTACCTTGTTTTTAAATACAGGGTCTCTTGTTGACCAGGAGCTCACAAATTTATCTAGGTTTGCTTGCATTGAGCCCCAGGACCCTCCTGTTTTTTTCTCCCCAGCTTGTTGCTCTTGCAGAGGATCAGAGTTCAGTCCCCAGCATCTATGTTGAGCAACTCAAAACCATCTGCAACTCCAGGTTGAGGAGATTTGCTGCCCTCTTCTGGACACCATGGGGTCCTGTACTCACATGCACATATCCAGACAGAGACAATAATTAAAAATAAAGCAAATCTTACAAAATTAAAAAATAGAGAGAGAGAGAGAGAGAGGCCCCGTGTTTGGAGGATGCAGCCCTGGAACACAATTGGCATGATGGATGGAGAAATAGCCTGGACTCGCAGTATGTAAGTTGTATGTGATAGAACATCTAACAGAACAACTAAAGAGGGGGACAAGGAAATGTCTCAGTGGTTAAAATCACTTGCTGCTCTTCCAGAGGCCCTGAGTTCAATTCCCAGCACCCACCTTTAATGGCTCACAACCACCTGTGACTCTAGCTCTGGGGTCATTCTTCACCCTGGGTCTCTGAGGACCCTGCACAGACCCACCAACACAGGCCTACATAGAGAGACACATACAAAAACTGGGCCAGGTGTGGTAGTGCACACCTTTAATCCTAGCACTCAGGAGGCAGAGGCAGGCAGATCTTTATGAGTTTGAGGACAGCCTCATCTACAAATTGAATTCCAGGACAGCCAGGGCTATGTAGAGACACTGCCTCAACACAGGCAAACAAAAATATTTTAACCCTTTGGAAAAACAAACTTAAGAAAGAAAGGATTTATTTTGGCTTACAATTCCAGAGACATGGAATCCATCACACACTGGGGAAGACATGGTAGCAGGCAGGGAAGGAACAACAGCAGGAACAGGAAGCAAGTTGATCACCTCGCATCCACACTCAGGAATCAGAGAAGGAATAGGAAGTGAAGCCAGCCTGAAAAACCTTAAAGCTTGCCCCCAGTGATGTACTTCCCCTAGCGAGGCTCCACCTCCAAAAGGTTCCACAACCTCCCCCCAAACAGCCCCACCAGTTGGGAACCAAATATTTAAACACATCAGCCTATGAGGGTTTTCTCATATTCAAACCACAACAGAGGGACAGGCATGGCAGAGGGTTACACCAGCTGCAATACCAAGAGTATTTCACAACACTGACTCATGTCTCAACAGACCATGGAAGCAGAGAGAACTAGATGAGAAGCAAGGCCAACCCACAATTTTTAAATTCTGCTTCACAGCCCCAAGTTTATCAGTTAAATCGTATGTCCTATAGCTTCCCCAAATCAGCACCTCCAGCTGGAGACCAAATGCGCAAACACAGAGCCATGAGCCCCAAGGAACACTTCAAATTCAAAGCACAGCATGTCTTCTGCAATATATATATATATACTGGTGTTGGAGAGCAGTGAAATGGCTCAATGGGAGCCTTAACTACTTTTCTATTGCTGTGATGAAGCACTCTGGCCAGGTGACCTATAAAGGAACCTGTTTAATTTGACCTACAGTTTCAGAGGGGTAGAGTCCATGATGGCAGAGAAAGAACAACTGAGAGCTTGCATCCTAATCCATAAGCATGGTGGAGAGAGGGGGCAGATCTCACAAGTCTTCTAAAGCCTCCTCCAACAAGGTCACGCCTCCTAAATCTCCCCAAACAGTTCCACCAATAGGGACCAAGTGTTCAAACGTATGAGTTTTGAGAGCCATTATCATTCAAATCACCAATGTGGGTAAGAATTCTTGCAACCAACCCTGGTGACCTGAGTTCAGTTCCCAAGGACTCAAAGGATGGAAGAAGGGAACTGACCCCAACAAGTTGTCCTCTGACTTCCACATACTGTGGCCTCGGAGTTCATGTGCATGAGTGTACTTGCACACACATGCGCACATAGATAGATAGATAGATGACTGATGATAGATAGATAAACTTTTGAAAGAAAAAAAGAAGATACAGGGACTGTATCTCTGTTAATAGAATGATTACCTAACATGCATGAGGCCCTGGGTTCAATACCCAGCATCCCATAAAACAGATGTGGTGACACATGCCCTTAGTTCTAGCACTCTAGTCCTCAGCTACATAGGGAGTTTGAAACCAGTCTGGTGTACAAGAAGATGGGAGGGGCGAATAAATTGCGCCCGTGAAATGTGAAGACCCTTCACTGTCACCTAGCTTTCCCCAAGCAGACCACTACCACTAAGGACATCCACTTGGTTAATATTGTCATGTCTTTCTTTCTTTTCAATAAGGAGAGAGACTTTCATCTTTTAATAACACGTCTTCCCAGGGACATTTTTAACTTGAAAAAGAAAAAAAGAACCCTCAAAACTTTGAAAAATCACATTAAACATTGAATCATGAATCTCCGTGCCTCCCCCTCAAGATCAAAATACTGTATTTTTGCAAATGACAGAAATATCAAATGTCTTTCCTCAGTCATCTGTCGGTCTGACTGACATGTCTCAGAGACAGACGGCCACGCTGCTTAATTTTTGCCTTTGTATATTTTAATGGGCTACGTGCAATGATTTTGATCTGCTAGGGAAGCTTCATGCAGCCACATTGACATCATTTATAATTCGGCTGATTGTGGGCGCCCTACCCAGAGCATTTCTCTTTCATCTTGCACTCTATTTTGTGTCTGTTGATTCCCTTCCTGGCTCACTACTTTGTAAGTCAGGCTCAATATGGGGCCACCCTATTTTTCATTCAAATAAGATCTGCTGTGTCTATGGACATGTACAGGAGGGCCTGTAGCTATGGCCCTGTTGCCATGGGAACTGGTGCTAGTTCTCTGGATTCTGTAAACTTCACCTCTACATATGTTTTATTATGTAGTGTGTGAGTGTGTGTGTGTGTGTGATATGAATGTGAATGTCGGTATTTGCAAGTCATAGTACACATATGGAGGTCATAAGAGAACTTTTTTTATTTTCAAGAGTTTATTTTTAAAATGTACTTTTGTGCATATGTGTGGGTCCATGTTTATGAATGTAGGTATCTCAGAAGGCCATAAAAGAATGTCAGTATTCCCTGGATCTGGATCTGGATCTGGATCTGGGTAAGGTGGTTGTGAGCCACCTGAAGTGGGTGCTGGGAACCGAACCTGTGTCCTTTGTAAGAACCGTATGTGCTCTTCACTGCTGTACAGCCCCCAGAGAAAACTTCTGGGAGTCCAAAAGCTGTTTTTTTTTTCTCCTTCCACCTTATTGAGGAAGCCTCTTTGTTGTTCCTGCCATGCAGGGCAGTCCCCTGTCTCCACATCCCCTCTTGGAGTTACATGTGCACACCACTGCATCCAGTGTTTATTATCCGTGGGTTCTGGAGATTGAACTCAAGTCGTCCAGCTTGCACACTTTAGTCCCCTGAGCCATCTTGCCAGCCTAAGTTTCCCTCTCATCACTGACCACTGACACCTCTCGCTTACAAGACCAAGACCCTTCAGCGCCCACAGTAGACAGGACCTCTCCTTCCCTTTGCAAAAGCCACCACCTCTGTGTGCAGCAATCACAGGAACTAATGCATGATTCATGGGCTGCTCTTGGCCTGGGAGTGGGCGCCAGGGGAGAGGATCAGGAGGCCCAGAAAAGCACTTTGGTTCAGGGAACATTCCTTCATTGATTCACATCTGTGCTGCCTGGAAGTGCATTAAAGAGAATGAAATGTGCTGCTACTTCTAAAATAGCTTTTGAATGTGCAAGTGCCCAGGGAGAGTGGGGAATGGCGGGAGTCTGATGAGGCCCAGGGCTGGGAGAGTGGGCTTCATTCCAGCTTTGTCTTTGAAAGAAAGCAAAAAGGGCAGTGTGCGCAGGAGTGGCCTCCTTGGCACTTTGGGGAGGAGAGAAGCCCATCTCAGCAATAGTAGGGCCACTAAGTACGTGGAACCCCAGGGCTCCATTCTGTCACTAAGCAAGGTGAGGATTCTCTGAGAAACAAGAATGGCTTCATCACACTGGCTTGTCAGAGAGAGTCCTGTAGCCTTCATCTGACAGCAGCCAAGAGGCTTCATAGCCTGTCTCGGTCTCATCTCTGCCATGAATCACCTAAATGGTCTCGGAGAAAGTCACAAATCCCAGTGACCTAGCTAGCTTTAACTGTCAACTTAACATAGCCTAGGGTCATGTAAGAGGAAAACCTCAGTTGAGAAATTGCCTAGATCAAATTGGTCTATGGGCTGTCTTAGGGGGACTCTCTTAATTGTTAATTGATGCAGAAGGGCACACTGCGAGTAGCATCATTCCCTAAGCAGGTGGTCCAGGGCTGTATAAGAGAGCTAGAAGGAGAGCCGGAGCAGCGTTCTTCCATGGTTTCTCCTTCACATTTCTGCCTGGCTTCCCTGGGCTATAGACTATGATCTAGAGATAGAAACCAAATAAACCCTTCCTCTTCAAGTTCATCTTGCTCCATTTTATGGCAGAAGCAGCAAAGAAACCAAAGCACCCAGGAGTTGGGGGAAGCGTGTGTTGTCGATTCCAGAACCACCAGACGGTTGTCCACCAGCTGTGACAGACTAAGTCTCTATGCACATCCAGCACTGTGGAGTTCCCAGGGGACCGCTTGTCAGGGAGACCAGGCTTACAAGTGTATCCAAGGAGGAGCGAAGCAAGAAGGCAAGCAAGGATGAGAACTGGGTCCAAGAAACAGGTGTCCGTTGTCACTCCCAGGGGCGCGGTAGGAATTCCAGTGCAATCCCTCCTAAAGAGAGGAAGAGTCGGGGCTTGGCATGGAGAGTTGGTAGAGGGTCGTCCAGCATGCACAAAGCCCTGGATTTTACCTCCAGCTCTGCATAAACTAAGTGTGGTGGATTGTGTACATGTGTAATTCCAGCATTCAGGAGGTGGAGGCAGGAGAATAAGTGCAAAGCCATCATTGAATTGGAAGTCAGAGTAGATACATAAAATTCTGTCCCCTCCAAAAAAAAATGCCAGGGTGTGTGACTAGCGACACAGCACAGTTGGTAAAGTGCTTGCTACACAGCATGACAACACACACATGGCTTTTGCATATGTGCTGATGACAATCCCTTAATCAAATCAGCCGGCCAGCCCAGCTAAGCTGATAAACTCCTCCCACCATGAATGACAACTGTCTTCCTAGCCATGAGGGTCGGAAACCCTCTGAAGTAACAAATCGTCCCCCTTAGGTGGCTCTGTCAGGTATTTTGTCACAGTGACATAAATACATACATAAATAAATACATACATGCATGCATACATACATACATAATGCACAGACCTTCTTAAGCAGCTTTCCCCATGGGAGCCCACCTTAGCCCTGGCCATGAGTGGTGCCTGGCAGCTCTGCCTGGAGGAAGGACCCAGGGACCAAGCAGAAGCCTGGAGATCTGGCTACCTCTGAGAGCCACGCCGCTGCCCTCAGTCACACCCTAAACAGTCCTCGGGCAGCTCAGCCTCTCTGCAGGTGGGAAGGCCAGAGGCAGGCCCTCCACAGGTACAAAGGAGAGATCAAAGAGAATCCACAAGCACTCAGTGAAAGTGTGATTCTATAAGTAGCTACAGCGTTCCATTATTCATGCCTGCTTGCAGAGGAAGCTTCTAGAACCTGGGCTGAGCTCTTTCTGGGCTAGCTGTGCCCAGGGCAGGCCTTGGGAACTCCCTGGGAGTTTGTCCTTTTACATTCTTCTATTTTTTTCCTTCCTGAGCTCCCGGTTGAAAACCTGTGGTTCTGCGCTGCCTCCCTCCTATTAGCTCCGGAGTCCTCCACACGGTAGGGACGGCTCTTCTCTAAACCTGGGAGGAAAAGAAACACACACACACACACACACGCATGCACGCACACACACACGCATGCACGCACACACGCACATGCACATAAACCTTTCACTTCCCTAAGTGGGTCAAAGCCCAGTCTGAATCCTGCTGCTGTGTGCAGGTGTGTGCATACAAGCATGCCTTTGTGGGGAAGCTGGAGGGTAGCTTTGGCTGTCATTCCCCAAATATCCATCTTGGTGTAGTGTGGTGTGGTGTGGTATGGCGTGGCATGTTTGTGTGTGTCTGTATGTGTGCTCGCTCATTTGCATATGTGGAGGCCAGAGATCAACATCAGGTGTCTTTCTCTATTGCCCTCCTTATTTTTAAATACATTCTTTTAATTCTTTGAGAATTTCATACATGCATGCAATGTATTTTTACTATAACCAACCCCATTTCTCCCTTTAACCTTTCCCACATCCACTCCCTTCAGGCCTTCTCCCTGTACATTTTGTTTGTTTTTAGAACATACTGAGTTCAATCAGCCCTGCCCACACAGTGGACGACTGTGGGGGGATCTACTGCAGCATCACCGGCCTGACTCTCCCTCACCCAGCAGCCATTGGCTGTCAGCAGCTCCTCAGCTGGGGGGACCTGAACCCAGAATCTCACTGTTTCAAATAGACCGGCTGGTCAGCCAGATTCCAAGATCCCCCTACCTCCACCCCAGCGCTGGGGATATAGACACGTTCTGCCATACGTAGCCACTGCCCCCCCCCCAGTGCTGGGGATACAGACATGCATTGCCATACATGGCGTTTTGTATAAATGCTGAGAATCCAAAATCAGGTCCTTAGATTTATGCCGCAGCATTTTGCCTACTGAGCCGTTGTCTCCCAGGCCCCCATCTAGTTTTTATTCTTTTTAGATGGTTAGCCCCAGATCTCCTCTCCTAATGGTGTTAGTGTGGAAGATAGGGTTCCCTCTTGAGGTTCTTAGTCTCATTAATAAAAGAATTTAGAAATAGATTCAAAATGAAGCTCAAAGATAATTTTATTAGCATCTGTGACATAGTGAAACTCACACCTCCTGTCAGGAGGTAAAATAAATTCAATCCTTTGAGAAAAGAAAAAGAGATGGTTTGTTAAGAAAGGGAGAGGATACCCCCAAGAGTGAGCGGAGAAATGAGCCCCCAAAGTGTCCAGCCACCCGGCATACAGTCTTTTATAGTCCTTCTCCCCCCCCCGTTTCTAGTGCAAAGGCATTGCTTTTTGCATACACTCTGTCCATTAGACGAGGCCACTGAGGGAAGGGTTTCCAGGCTTTCTCACATGTCAGTCGGGTCCAGCTTTTTCAGTTCCTACTGCCCTCTCAGAGTGGGGCCAGCTCTCCTCCCCGTGCTGCATCTGTGTCCTGCTCCCTCTGCATCTGGTCACTCTCCACTGCCACTGGCATTAGGTAACTTTTGAGTCCCCAGCAAGGATATGACCTGCAAATCATGTGATCTGACCGTGGATGGGAAAGGTGCTGGGGAATTCATACATACACTCATCTTTGAGGACAATAGCACAGCTGGCCCTGAAATGACAGAGGCCTTGCATGCAACACTACATCACCACCATGGAACTGCTCCCCTCCCACACCCCATACCATGTCGACAGCACTACATCTCTTATTGGCTGATCTTGGGTCAGATGAATTCCTAGGATGGAGCTTCATATGGGTCTCTTTTCTATCCCCAATGAGAGCTTCTAGCAGTGAGAATTCTGAAGGAAATACAGGCACTTGGCCACCACACTGCAGGTACAGAGTTTAACTGTCCCAATGAGTGGCCCACAGGTATGTATTTTCTTATGTTTGCATGTATGTGCATATCTGCATGCACAAGCCCATGTGCACATGTTTGTGGAGGCCAGATGCCAGCTTCTTGTGTCATTCTTCAAGTGCAGTCCACCCAGGAACTGGGCAAGGCTGGCTGGCTCGTGAGCCTCAGGGGTACCCTTTTCTCCACCCAGCAAGTGCTGGGTTTCCGGCCCACACCACCAAATCCAGCTCCTTCACGTGAGTTCCAAGGATCACATTTGTGTCTCCATGTTTGTAAGATGGCGCTTTACCAATTTAACTATCTCCTCAGCCAATATTCTTTATTTCGAGGTATTCATCAACAAATAAAAGCTAGGTCTTCAGGGACCAGAGAAATAACTCGGTGGGTAAAGTTGCCAATGACCAAATCTGTTTAACTCCTGAGTTGGAGCCCCAGGATCCACATAGTGGAAGAAGAGAGCCAACTCCTCAAGGCTGGCCTCTGTTCCCCAAAATATGCCACGACACATACGTGCATGCACATGACACATATAAACAAATAAATAGTTGCAATTCTTGTAAAGCTCTGGCTCTTCTGGGTAAGAGAATCTTTCAGTAAAAAACAGAGGCTCAAGATCAAACACACTGATGACAACTTATGCTGGAGAGGTTGTGGGGTAAAGGG
>LOJH01040254.1:2313-15153 GCA_001685095.1 Ellobius talpinus | reverse complement strand
TGGAGCTAGAAAACATCATTTTGAGTGGGGTAACCCAGACCCAGAAAGATAATTTTCATATGTACTCACTCATAAGTGGTTTTTAAAACTAAAGCAAAAAAAAAAACAGCCCACAAATCACAACCCCAGAGAACCTAGATAACAGTGAAGACCCTAAGAGAGACATACATAGATCTAATCTAAGTGGGAAGTAGAAAAAGACAAGATTTCCTGAGTAAATTGGGAGCATGGGCACTTTGGGAGAGGGTAGAAGGGGAGGGAAGAGGCAGAGAGGGGAGCAGAGAAAAATGTAGAGCTCAATAAAATTCAATAAAAAAATTAACACCAATTGAAAAAGAATTCAAAATCAAACACATAATAAGTCTATGAAATGCCACTGTCAATGATCAATTCAGCCTTCACAGGGTGCTGTGGAATGGGCAGGGAGTCCACCCTAGAAATGTTAATACACCATGGCCTTTGTCCCCAGAGGTCAGGTGCAATCTGATACCTCTCAGAGGAGAAAGGGGGAATCTTGGAGAACAAAAACAGCAACCTCCCAGGTGAGAGCTGAGAGAATCTAGGATGGGTATCTCATTACCGAAAGATGAAGGTAGATATGACATTGGCAATGATATCCTAAGAGGAGCAAGAAGAGATATCCATGGGTAGGAAACAAGAGCCTTGTAAACTAGGGCCAGAGAGATGGTTCAACAGAAAGAGGCTCCTGAATACAGACAGACCTGATTACCTGAGTCACTCAGAGCTCACAAACAGAGCCAATTCTGGAGAGTTTGCCTTTGACTTTGAGATGTATAGCATGGCACACGTGTGCCTGTACACACACACACACACACACACAGACACACACATGCACACAAATAGACAACTATTTAAAGTGAGACTTGCAAAGTAGAAAAGGGCTAGCTCAATCTAATGTTCGTAGTTCACCTCTTCAGAGAATCAGCCTAGTTCCATTAATAAGAAACTACGAGGGATGGGGAGAGAGCTCAGCTGGTAAGGGCCTTTCCTTGAGAACCTCTAGAGTTGACCTCAGTCCTCAGAACACACATTTAAAAAGAAAATACGCAGCAGAAGCAGCAACAAATGAGCATGGCAATACATGCCTGCAATTATTCCTCTGGCATCCATACACACACACACACACACACACACACACACACAGTAAGAAACCACTAGCAGGACAGGAGATAGTCTTCAGTTTTCAGTCTGGTGAATAGGCCCATGTAAAGGTGGCAGCCACAGGAAGACAGAGGTTTATTTTCCTCTCTTACTCCTCCACAATGTCCTGCTGTGTTGGGGAAGAAGGACAGGCAAAAAGCATGGTGAAAAAATTCCATCACATCAAACCACCTTAATCTCCCTTTTTATAGCTGTTATAGACAACAGAGGACGTGTTTAAGACCCCATGTGTGTGTTTTAAGAAGTAATGATAAAATAAGGGACACATTTATTTCATGCATGAAGGACTTTAAGACGCTGGAGTTTGGATTTCACAACAAACAGCCCATGCTTCGGTCAGAACACTGTTCGGCATTCATGGGTTTCTGCAAACCTTGACATTAGTGCCCGGATTCCTGGGGAGCATGTGTTTGCTGCGGCAGCTCCTGCCAGCTTTCATAGTGCACAGCCATGATGATCACGATTTCATGTTCTGGGAGAACACACAGCTTCAAGAAGTTAGTCTGAACATCTGAGGGACAACTCTCAGTGAAGGTGGCTGAGGAATACATTGAAAGGGAACTAGTTCTTTCTGTTTGTTCCTTTCTTTCAAAAGGAATTTTTGGTAAGAGTTGAAACATGATTTTAGGGAGATCATAAGCTTTGGAGTAACATACTTATTCACAAAGTACAAAGTGTAACAGAATGACTGGTGGGGGGAATAACACGGGGGTGGGGGTGGCTGAGAGGCCAGGGTAGCCTGGAACTTTTGTATCTTTACTTTGTATCTCTGTTATTTACTAGCTTTGCTCTGGGTAAGAACTGTAGTCCTCTGTGCCTTAAAAACCTTCCCAGGTGATCCCGGTCCTGGGCTTAATTTAACTTTGTTCTTTTATGTATGAAGGAATGCCTTTCTTGAGAGACTATTAACTGAAGGGATTAGAGACCTAGAGTTTCCACCAACCATGTGGGCAGATGTTTTTTTTGTTTGATGTACATGGTATGTGTGTGCTTGTGCATGTGTGTGTGGGCGCCCCCCCCCAAACACGCCAGTCTTAGGAGTTGTTTCTCAGGCCACAGGTCAGTCTTAGGAGTTGTTTCTCAGGCCACAGGTCAGTCTTAGGAGTTGGTTCTCAGGCCACAGGTCAGTCTTAGGAGTTGGTTCTCAGCATCTACCTTGGTTTTCTGAGACACTCACTGGAACTTGAGACTTTCTGATTTGCCTAGGCTGGTTGCCCAGTGAGCCCCAGAGATTTGCCTGCCTCTGCTTTGCCACCTCCTCTCCCAGCCCCAGCCTTGCCAGGGCTGAGGTTACAAATAAATAGGCAATACCACACCCAAGTTTTGGCATCAAACTCAGGCCCTCAAGCTTGTCTGGCAAGCGCTTTACCAACATAGCTGTCTCTCCAGCCCTTTTGTTATCGTAAAGTAGTGTATTATTTGTTTTCCATGTTGTATTAAAACCAGTTGGAAAATGCACACAAGCAAAAAGGAAAAGACATTCTTACTGACACACTCACAGGAAAGCATCACTTGGGTTTTGATATTTCCTTCTGATATTCTCCTGACATAGAGAAAAGAAAGCTCAAGTCACCCGCACAGTAGTTATACTAACCCTGTGTGCACCAGGATTGTGAGAGGCATGCACTTGGACCAGAACTCATCCTGGCTCCTTATCCAGAGTAGTCGTCATGGTTACCTATGACCACAGCTACTTCTCCAGGCAAATGCAGCAGTCTGGTGGGGAGAGGCTACAGGTGCTCCTTCCTCTAATCATCACATTTTTTCAAAACTAAGTCTGGGTACATGATAGATCCACAGTGAATCATTTTGGGACAGTAAAGGGAACCATGGGTTAATGACTTTTATCACAATAGTCATATTAAAACCCCAGAAGGCGGGAAGGGCCGTGCTCTTGCTCTCTTCCGTTGCTGTTAAAACAAAATAACAGCAGCAGCCACAACAACAACAACAAAAACCAAACAGCATAAAATAAGCAAAACATACAAAAAAAACCCACTCTGACCAAAAGCAACTTAGGGGAGGAAATGGTTTATTTGACTTACACCCCCAGGTCACAGTCCATCACTGAGGAAAGTCAGGATAGGAGCTCAAGCAGGAACTTGAAGGAGAAACGATGGAGAGATGTTGTTTGCTGACCCAGTCTCCAGCTCCTGGGCCCACACTCAGCAATCTTTCTCAGACAGTCCAGGACCATCAGCCTAGGGAATGTACCGCTCACAGTGGCCGGGGTCACTTAGCAACCAAGACAGCAACCCACAGGTATACCCGCTGACCAACCTGATTACGACAGTTATGCAATTGAGACTTTTATCCCTAGGTGACTCTAGTCTTCATGAAGCTGACCATTAATGCTAACTAGGACAGAGAAAGCCCAAAACCTTTCTCTGTGCAAATATTCCTGGAAATGAAAAGCTGCTGAGTGTGAATTCAATGAAAAACCTTGGGCATTCTGCTTTACTTTACGAAGGTAATGTTCAATTCTGCTGGCCATGGCCTTGGGTCTTAAGATATAGCTTGGAGAATTTCACAGAGGACCAGAGACAGTTGAAGACTCTATAAATGTAACATATTCTGAGGGTTTCAGTTAGAGACCATCATAGACAGTAGGTATTGCTATCTGATAGGAAACACTCCCTCAGCAGCTCCAGCTGGGCTGGTGATAGGGTATAGCAGATGAAGGGGCCTGCCTCCAAGCCTAGCCACTCGAGTTCTATCTCTGGGATCCACATGGTGAAAAGAGAGACTGACGGTTGCAAGTTTTCCTCTGACTACTGCACATGTGCCCCCAATAAACACCATTTAAAAGGGGTCCATGTATTTAAGGCTCTGTTCCCACCTGAGAAGAAGTAGAAACTTTGGGAGGTCAGACTTCTGTGGAGAAAGTGGTGCAATTGGGTTGCATGCTCTCGAATGGAATTTGGGGTGCTAACATCTCCTCTCTTTCTGCTTCCCCATTGCTACAAAGTAAACAACTTCACCATGTGCTCCTTGGGGCAGGGCGACCATGGGCTGAAACCTCAACCCTTCCTCCTAAAGCTGGCCTTCCTCAGGCGTTTTGTCTCAGTGACAGAACACTGGTTGACAGAGTGGGAAAGTGAAGGGTGGTGTCTCTGCAGAACTGACACCATCCAGAGGGGATGGTTGTTATCTGCTTGATCCCACCCCAGCTGTTTCCTCATAGACAGGACATCAGAAGTATTTTTCTGTGAGGACCCAACTCTCTGTCAGGCAGTTCCACTGTATCTAAGTTTTCTGATTTTGAGGACGTACGCACGTCAGCTGGACTCCCCCACTTGACGAGGTTTGATATCTGGCTCAAAGTCTATACCTAATTCCCATCTCTGAAGTTCCCTGTGTCACATAAGTAGCTGATTCTCAGGTTCTTGGCAGAGTGGTGTGAGCACCATACCTACCCATTTCTCAGGTCTGTGTCTAGTCTTGGTGATGGTTGATTGCCAAGAATCACCTGGGAAGACTCTCATCGAGGGACTGTCTACATTGGGTTGACCTGTAGGTGTGTCTGAGGAATACTGTTTTGCTTATGCTAATGAATGTGGGGAGTCCCAGCCCACTGTGGGCAGTACTACTTCTTAGGCAGGGGTCCTGGACTGTGTCAGGATGGAGAAAACAAGCAAGCAAAGAAGCATCTAGGCATTGATTTCTCTGCTCTGTGGAGATGATGTGACCAGCAGCATCTCCGCATTCCTTTCTCTGCTCTGTGGATATGATGTGACCAGCTGCTTCAGGCTGCTGCCACTGTGATGTCCTTGCTCTGATGCACCATAACCTGGAACTGTGAACTGAATAAATTCCTCTCTCCTACAGAGTGCTTTTTGTCAGGGTATTTTGCTGTGGCAACAGAACCGAAACTAGGGTAGTCTCTTAACACAGTAAAAGTTTGTTTCTTTTATAAATAGAGATTTATTTGTTTGTGTGACCATATGCACACATGACTCTGCACACTGGTACAGGTAGAGTGTTTGCAGGATGTTCTGCTTGTAATGTGAGTGCTTCTGTTCAAACTCTAGTTCTTATGATTATGCCGAGGCCACTCTCAACCACTGAGCCAACACACGGCTCCAAACTTCCTTTCTTGATCTCGTAATAGTGTTCTGCCACTGTGTGGCTTTCCCCTATTTTGGTCTCTTCCGTCCAGGATATGTGAATTTGGGAATTAAATGCTGCTGTCAAATCAAGTGAAATGGAGACCACAGGGTAAAAAGTGCACTCTTGAATAGGTAATGAAGACAAGCATCAAAGAAGGCCTGGTTGGGATGGGCTCAGACACAATGAGATGCCAGGAAAGACAGTGAGAGAAATAAACTACAGGTCAGAAGTCTGAGGACTCAGGTTGTCTTTGCAAAGCTGAGAGTGGCCTGCAGAAGGACTGGGAAGATGGCAAGGACTGGGAGCCAGCCCATCATGCAGAACTCTGCACTGGCGCTGCAAATGGGAGAGGAGCAAGGCAACCATCTCTTTCTCTGGGTATTTACTTGGCTACAAAATAACCCCTTGACATTGAATAAAGATGATATGCTTAATATGTAATATGAATGTACATAAATGAATGTTTATATTTATCTATTTACCATGTATAAAACTTAATTTTGTTAGTCAGCTTGGCTAGATCTGCAGTCAACTAAGAGACCAGCCACTCAGAACACCTATGTTTTCTTGATCAGTTTATTTGGAATGG
The DNA here is from genome assembly GCA_001685095.1 of Ellobius talpinus. Lineage (NCBI taxonomy): Eukaryota > Metazoa > Chordata > Mammalia > Rodentia > Cricetidae > Ellobius > Ellobius talpinus. The sequence goes on along the minus strand of LOJH01040254.1, from coordinate 9,272 downwards.
GGAGCTCCATCCTAAACGTGGGCAGGACCTTCTGATAACCTCTACACACATGCCAGGGCACATGCAAGTCCACACTCACAGAAGACCTGTGCATGCACACACACATAATAACAATAATAAATAAAATAAGAATTATTGTAATTAAAAGAAAAGAAGGCATGCATATTGATTGAATTTTTGTTACCCATTCTTGGCCCTGGGATACTTTAAAAATAGCTTCAGGAAGAAAGCCAGGCTGGTCTGAAGGAATGAGTCACAAAGGGCAGAGCAGCAGCCGTGACTCAGAGGTATTCTGGGTGAAGGCCTGCCCTGTGTCCTCTAACCACATCGCCCACTCAGCTCATATTTCCTCCTCATAGGATCTGATTGTTCTTTTCTCTTGCTGCCAATCAGACTTTATTCCTCTCACTCAAGCCACGGGTAATTATTTCACCCTTGACTAATTGACGATGACAAATAGCTACTAAATTGGGTAGATAAGGGGAACAAATTTGGTGCTCTTGTCTTTCCCGGACTCTTCAGGCTGGGAGAGATTGGAATGTTCCCCTGGATTGAATTGCACAAAATTGTACCGTCAATCTCAAGGACAGCTGTATGAGCTAACAAGATACAGGGACATAACAGAAACAGGGCCCAACAGGAAACTTCCTAACATATAATGTCCTAAGGGCGGCAGCAGAGTGCATAAAAGAGGAAAACACACATGTGTTGTGTGTATGTGCGTGTGTGTAACACACAAAGCTCACAGCAAGACTGACTGTTGAGTAAGGAACTGTAAATTTATCTACAGCTTATGAACATAATCTCGGCCTAAAAATATGGAAGGGAAGAAGTTCTGAGAAAGAAAACCTCTGGCTTGAAGGATGCAGAGCTGTAGTTCTGTGAGTCCACAGTAAGGGGGTTTATTTTATTTTGCTTTGATCATAGCTCATGACTTCTTCGTCCCCACAAAAAAAATCTCACAATCAGAAATGCTTTAAAATATCAGGGGACTAGGAAAATGGCTCAGTTGGCACAGTTCTTGAGTTTGAGGACCCGAGTTTAAGCCCACAAACCCATGTAAAAAGTTGGCTATGGTGGTACGTTTGTTATCTAAGCTCCGGTAGGCAAAGTCAGGAAGATGCTTTGGACTCAAGGACAGACCACTCTAGATGATTGACAGATCAGTCTAGATGACTGACAGGCCAGTCTAGAAGAATAGGAGAGCTCAGGTTCAGTGAGAGCCTGTCTCAAAAAGGTGGAAGACTATTTAGGAAGACACTTGAAAGGCAACATCTGAGTTGGATATGCTCATGCACAGACATGTACATGCACTCTTCCACACGTGTGCCATGTATTGATGACCAGCATCTGCTACATCATGGGCCACTCCAAATGATAGCCCTAGAGAAGTTAAGACTAGCCCAGGCCTTCCTCGTAGCCTCCTTCTACCTTGCTTGACCCTGTACCCTCCTCCTACCAGGGGCTTGGCTAATAGTTATGGAACTAAATGGAATGAGTTTTTTGAATCTATTCAATTTAAAGTGGGATTTTGAATGTCTCATTTAATTTTAAGTAAAAGCTCAGGAAATTCAGCCAGGCATCAGGTGACATGAGTGACCTTGAAAGGAACAGCTTTTTAGTAAGCCCCAACTTTTTGATGTATTTTTCAACAACCGTCTTAATCAGGACACCTCTCTTGAAATCAGCATGATGAACAGTGACATGCTAATTGAAATGTGCTTTCCCCAGTGAACCACTTAACAACTTATATAAATATCAAAGCCCTGGGCTTTACTGTCAGTCTTTGTTTAGGAATGAGAAATTTATAAAAAACATATGTTTCCAACTGTCATTGATGGAGCGTTCCGAAAACATGGCCACTGAATCACATCCAACCTTCTGCAGACACCACACCAGTCAGGGTACATTTCTCTGCTCAAACATCTCCTTCCAGGAGCAATCCACTCCACACCGGTGTTTTATTACTGAAATGGGGGAGCTAGTGGTAGTGGAGAAAGAGCAGAGGGAAAAAATAATCACAGTGCAAAAGGCTAGGGAATTCTAATTCTCACAGGTGGGCAAGAGGAGAAGTCAGCAGAGAAGCCACCAGGCTGGTGGCCACCCAGGAAATCCTGTTACAGGGAAACCTATGTTCCCGTCTATGAGTTCTTAGTGTCTTTGATTTAAAGATATTAAAACAAGCTCAGAAGAAAACTTGAGGGCCATTTTATGAGAATTTGAGAGAAAGCATCAGGGTGAACTGCTGAAAACCCCAGTGACTGCTGGGAGAAAAGAGATGGAGAAGACAAAGAGAAAATCATTTGAATTAGACATGGAAGTCAGCATGCAGCTGTAGAAATTGAGAGAGTTCTTCAAAGAGGCAGTGAGAAAGCCCAGAGTCAAGGAAATTGTGCATAGCTGTCTGGCTACTATCTAAGAGGAACAAAATGATAAAAAGGAAAAGGAACATTTACATTTTTTAAGATCAGAGCTCATTAAAGAGGGAAATTAGCATTAATCTTCAAGCAACTGGATTAAGGTAGGGTTACTGGGAGGCGTAAGTACATTATCTCATTAAGGAGATAATTATTCCTCCCTTTCCTTAGTATATCTTCAGATAAATAAGCCTTCCTGAAGGGTGGTCTCCTGGCCAGGTGACTGACAGATCCACCTGGATTAACTATTAAAGGAGAACAAAATAGGATGTGATGTTTTAGACAGCAGAGAATGAAGAGGTAAAGGGGAAAATGGTAGGAGAACTTAAAATTTGGAAGAATAGGGAGGAAATGTAGAAAGAGTATGGTGAAGGGGTAAATAATACTAAAGACACTTGGAAAATCTTTAGGGAAACCTATTATTTTACAAGATTTCTTTAAAACACACAGCACAACACAGACAGACAGACAGACAGACAGAGAGAGTTCATTTTGAGGGATAATGCTCCCCTAGTAGCCATGGACTAACAAAATGACAAAATGCCTAGTGACAGGCAAAAGATATCTCCCTTTGACTTGCTGTTGTGGGGAATCTTAGGGACCCCTAAAACAATACAGGCTAATGTCATTGCCTGCCAGAATGTGATGTCAAGACCTTGTTGATGAAGATGTACATACTTGAGTCATAGGATTTAGAGAAATAAGGCTGGTACTGACCTGGAAGCCTCCCCTCTTACTGTTACGTCTCAGAGTGTCAGAAAGTGATATTCTGGATACCAAGGAGAAAGTTATCAACAATGCAATTCATGTGTAAATCCTGTGAACTACAAAAACAACCTGTCCAGCCAGATATACCCAGTTGTACAATAGTGGCACTAATATCAGGGGAGTAACCAACAGTTGTCTTACTGGCTTTAAAGCTCACTCAGTAGAAGGGAACTCTTGACTAGTACCATAAACCTAAATCTGTAATTAGAGAGTCCCATAGAGAACATATTACTACCATTGTGCTAAATTAATGTAAGTTCCTACTGTCTTCTAAAGACTGATCCTTATACCCATAGAAAAATATAGTGATGTAGAAGGGTCTTCTGTCTATGTGTTACTTTTATTGGTTAAATAAAGAAACTGCCTTGGCTTTTTGATAGGGCAGAATTTAGATAGGTGGAGTAGACTGAAGAGAAGGCTGGGAGAAAGAAGCAGAGTTAGGCAGACGCCATGATTCTCTGGCCCAGATAGACATAGGTTAAAATCTTGCCGGTAAGCCACAGTCTTGTGGTGCTACACAGAGTATTAAAAATGGGTTAATTAAGATGTGAGAGTTAGCCAGTAAGAGGCTAGATATAATGGGCCNGTTTAAATGAATACAGTTTCCGTGTAATTATTTTGGGTAAAGCTAGCCGGGAGCAGGGCCACAGCCTGCTGCTCCTTTTACAACAACATAGCTCGTATCCATCATCAAATGTGATTATTTTTTCAGCAGACAGAGATTGTTATAGAAATCTACAACTGGTCAAAATACAGACAATAAGTGACCATAGAGTGTTCATCCCCAAATTAGACATCTATAACAAAATCCCAATACAAAAGACATAGCGACCATGGTAGAAGAGGGGTCAGAAAGATTGTAGGAGCCGGAGAACCCTGGGGACTGCTATGATATAGCATTCTGGACATGGCTACACCTGTGAACTCTCAACAATATGGCTACCTGTACAACACCTGCAGAGACCTTAGCATTGGGCAGCTACCATGAATGGGAAAAGGTTCACAATTGCCCACTCCTAGATAAAATGCTGAATGAGGGAGAGGACTCTCCTGAGGTGAGACACTTGATAGGTTGCCCAAGCCTCAGTGGTTAATGCTAAAGCAATGTACATCTGAGCAGCACTAATAAGGCTCAGTAAGTCGTGTGTGTAATTACAGAAGAAGACCCAAATTTGAGAGGGCAATGGTGGTGGTGTGGACAACACAGAAAGAATTTGATCAGGAGCGGAAGGGGTAGAAATGATGTAAATACAGTGTACTCAAATATGAAATTCTTATAAAAATGCGTCATCAATTTAAAAGAGAGAAAATGTCAACTTTCCACCTAGGGCCAGAGGTAGAATTTTAATTTGTTTCTTTTTGACAAGGAGAAAGTAGCTTTTCCTTAATGGGCCTTGTCTTAGTTACCATTCTGTTGCTGTGGCAAAACACCATGACCAAGGCAACTTATAACAGGAAGCATTTAATGGGGGGGTGTTTACAGTTTCAGATAGTCCATAGTCCAGGGCCCTTATGATGGTAGCTACCTCCTGGTCCATAGGCAGATGGGGGGAGAAAGAGGAGGATGGAGGGAAATGGAGAGGGAGAGAGAGAGAGAGAGAGAGAGAGAGAGAGCTCAGAATGGGCCTGGTGTAGGCTCTTGAAATCTCAAAGCCCACCTCCAGTGATATACTTTCTACAAGGCCACAATTCCTAATCCTTCCACTGACTTGGGACCAAGCATTCATATTTGAAACTCTGGGACCCATTCTCATTCAAATTATCACAGGCCTCAACTAAGCCCCAATACTCCCATCTTTTCATATGTATTTTAAATATTCAGATAGACAGGACTATACAGATGCTCCCCTTTCTGGTGTTGCCAAGGAAACAGAAAATGGGGACCAACACTGGTTATGAAGGAGGGGCCTATCCCCAATAGCTTCCGAGCCTTCTAATGTCTGTGTAGACACGGTAATGTATTTCCTAATAAGCAGGAGACGCTATCTGTCCCCTGATCCCCTTGTCCACCAGAGGCTCAGATATTTGAATACTTGGTGCCCAGTAGATGGCACTGTCTGGGGAGGTTTTGGATGAAGGCTTTGAGTGTTTTAGCCTTGTCAGGCTTGCTGCTCACTCCTCCTGCTTCCTGCTTCTGGTTAAAGATGTCTTCTCAGCTTTAGCTCCTGCTGCCAAGCCCCATGCTTGTTGCCTGTCATGGCAGACTCCTATCCCTCTGGGACTGTAAATCAAAAGAAACTCTTCTATAAGTTGCTTTCGGCCATAGTGTTTTATGTCAACAACAGAAAAGTAACTAATACAGATGGTTGGGGGGTAACTGCTCCCAGATTTGCAGTTCCTTGTCTGACTCATAAGTCTGGCTTGCTGAATGACTTTGGGGACTGAGGTGCTGGAATAAAAATCCCACAGGACTATTTGTTGAAGCTGCTTTATTTTCTCCATTGTATGTATAGTTTTGGCTTCTTTGTCAATGATCAAGTGTCCATAGGTGTGTGGATTTATGGCAGAGTCTTCAATTCAATTCCATTGATCAACGTGTTTGTTTTTATGCTAAGTACCAAGCTGTTTTTATTATTATAGCTCTATAGGAGAGCTTGAGATCAGGGATGGTGATACCTCTGGCAGCTCTTTTATTGTATAGGATTGCTTTAGCTACCCTGAGGTTTCTGTTTTTACATATGAAGTAGAGTATTGTTCTTTCAAGGTCTGTAAATTGGAATTTTGATGAGGATTGCATTGAATCTGTAGGTTACTTTTGGTAAGATGGCCATTTTTGCTATATTAATCCTACTGATCCATGAGCATAGGAGATCTTTCTATCTTCTGATATCATCTCCAATTTCTTTCTTCAAAGACTTGAAGTTATTGTCATACAGGTCTTTCACTTGCTTGGTTAGAGTTACCCTAAGATATTTTATATTATTTGTGGCTATTGCGAAGGGTATTATTTCTCCGATTTCTTTCTCAGCCCTTTTAGCATTTGTACATAAGAGTGCTATTGACTTTTTCGACTTAACCTTGCATCTAGCTACTTTGCTGAAGGTGTTTATCATCTGTAGGATTTCTCTGTAGAGTTTTTGGGGTTGCTTATGTTTCCTCTTGTATCATCTGCAAATAGCATACTTTGACTTCTGGTTTTCCAATTGGTATCCCCTTGATCTCCTTTTGTTGTCTTATTGCTCTAGCAATATCTTCTATAACTTAATAGATGTGGAGAGAGTGGATAGCCTTGTCTTGTTCCTGATTTTAGTGGAATTGCTTTGAAAACTCTTGGTTTAATTTGATGTTTGCTGTCGACTTGCTATATATTGCTTTTATTATATTTAGGTATTTTCCTTGTATCCCTGATCTCTCAAAGACTTTTTTTTTTTATCATGAAAGGGTATTGGATTTTGTCAAATGCTATTTTCATCATCAAAGAGATAGTCATGTTTCCTCTTTTCTTTCTATTTGCTTATATAGTTGATTACATTGACAGATTGTCATATGTTCAACCATCCCTTCCTCACTGGGTCACAGCCCACTTGACTATGGTGGATGATCTTTTGATGTATTTTTGGATTCATCTTGTTAGTATTTTATTGAATATTTTTGCATCAATGTTCATGAGGGAAATTGGTCTGTAATTCTCTTTCTTTGTTGAGTCTGTGTGGTTTGCATATCAGGGTAACTGTCAGTATGTAGAAGAATACAAATAGATCTCTATCTATCACCCTGCACAAAACTCAAGTCCAAGTGAATCAAAGACCTCAACATAAATCCAGTTACACTGAA
>LOJH01040252.1:0-14659 GCA_001685095.1 Ellobius talpinus | reverse complement strand
CATACACACAGACAGAATACTGTATACATAATAAATAAATATTTTTTAAAAAAAAAGAAAAGGAAAAACAGGGTCTCTCAGCAGAACTCACGCTATCCTTGTATTTCTGATCCTCCTGCCTCAGGTTCCCAAGTGCTAGGATTACAGGCATGCACTACAGCACTTGACTTGCACACTCTTATTTATCTTATTTTTGAGACAGGGATTCACTCTGTTGTCCAGGGTGACCTCTAATTTGTGCCAATGCTTCTGTTCAGCTTCCTGAATGCTGGGATTACCGGAAGCTGCCATGCCCAGCTGCACTTCTTTCCAAACATGGCAGGCATTAAGAATACATGCCACAGTCAAGTATCCTCCAGTTCTGATTCTCTCCTTCCTTAAACCATTTATATCTCTCTGTACAGAATTCCAGCTTCTGCTTACATGTACTGTCCATGACATTAACACACTTAACGCCGTACACCACGTAGCTGCATCTTACTCTTCCCACCCCCATCGTATTTCTTTGGTATTGCTCACGGCAGTCAGCAGTGCTCTGGCAGCACCAACGCTAACGTGCACAAGACATCGCAAGCCCAATGTCAGGGCGGAACAACTGTACCTACCTTTGCAAGCTCCACACCAAGACTTATGGATGATCACCATCAACGGCAAGCCACTTAAAAACAAAGAAATTATATTCTAGTAGAATCCCTCAAAAGCACGCTAACAAAACCATCAGTTCACTGAGTCAAAGAGTACTGCCAAAGATATGCTACGATACATGTAAATATAAAGTATTAAGTTACAGGAATAACATTAAATTACATTAAGAGTCCACCACAACTTTTAAAAAATTTTATTAGAGGAAATAACTAATGGTTGTCTTATGCAGATATCAGTTTCCCAGAACAAAAAAAATGTATCTTGTGTTCTATGTTGCAGGATAGATAGCAAGACATACTGTACTGAAAAATATTTGTAGTATGAAAGGGCCATACAAAACGGTATCATCTTCGTCTTTTACTCACAGTTGACTTAAAACAATTCTCCTCCATCCGGATGTAATATACCCAGGCAGAGTTCAACCAAAGAAAAACTGCCCACCTGAGATTTCTGGAGCTACTACTCCTATGTCTTAGCTTACGCTATATACAGGCGTTACACGCACAGCGGTGGCCAGGAAAATGAGTCAGTCAACCCTAGCAACCCTAGTACAGTAGGCTCTGTAGACCTTCACACTGTTCTTCCCGGACAAAGTACAGTGCAATTTAGACAGGAACCATTGTCGCCTCCCAGTGCCTCTATTAGGGCAAATTTTGGCTCAGATACTTTAGAAACATATTGGACAGCTGAGGTAGGTTCTCGTTGTTGGGATGCATTTTTGTGTAGGAAATAAACTGGCGACGGAGACGACTCAGTTCCGCCATGGTCAAGGGCCGGGTAAACAGGAGGTGCTCCGTGGTGCCAGGAAGTGTTAACACGTCTCCGGGTACGGCGCCCTTCTGTGCTTCCATCACGGCACTCAACACCTGGCTCGTGGCCTGATCCAGCTGGTGCAGAAAGTTGCCAGAGGACAGGGGCTGGGACTGCGTAGACTGATGGGGAGGGGGTGCCCGGTTCTCGAACAGTGCAGATCGGATCTCAGCCAGGGGCAATGGCTCTTCTAAGCCCACCACGGTGAACAAAGGCCGATCCCAGCGGTTCCGAGAGTCAGGAGCCTCAAAGCGCTGCGCTAAGGACTCCAAAAGTTCGGGAGGAAAGGCACTGGAAGCAGGCTTCGCAGATTTCTCGGACTCCGGAGTTACACCCGCTGGAGGATTTGATGGCAGGATTTCCTCCGGATCCAGTTCCCTGGGGACAGCCGGCAGGGCTGTCCCGTTTGCTAACAGGCTGGCGGGGCGCTGTTCTCCCACGGCGCCGGCCACCCGAGGTTTCTCGCCCCCCTCGGCGCGCGGCCTCCAGCTCACACTGACAGCCGCCGGGTCGCGGTTCTCAGCGGCCTCAGCCCTCTGAGGTCTAGGGCTCGGCCAGACCGGGCGTATGCAGTAAACCAAGCAGAGCGGGGTGCGCGCGGCCCGTGCGAGGCAGTACAGCTCGTAGCGGAAGCCCTTGATGTAGTTGAGGGAGTCCAGGATGACCACGTCCTGCCGGCTCAGGCGCCGCTCCACCGCGGCCCGCAGCGCCGCACGCAGCGCCTTCTCACGGGCAGGGTCGCCGTAAGCCGTCACCGTCGCGTCCTGATCGCCCAGCACCGAAGCATCGTCCACCACGTACACCGTGCGGCCCTTGCCGGCCAGCGCCCGGCGTAGCTCTTCGGTCCGCTGGCTCTTGCCGCTCGAAGGCAGCCCGCAAAACACCACGAGCGGCATCCTTCCTAGGGCCACCCATGTGCGGTCGAGTCAACTTCCGGCGCGAACCGGAAGTGAAACCCGAACGTCGCGTTTTTCCTACGCGCGCGCTTGTTTCTCTGGAAACGGGAACGCCAAATCAACCGGTTCAAGGACCAAAATTCTCTCAGAAAGGAGACTAGATGGCATCAGTTATTTACGCCATATGTTACAGGCCTAAGAAAATATGATTGCCCTGGCGTCAAAGATGTCCATTAATTAGGATTTAATGGGCATTCCACAAAATTACTAGCACCACATTTAGCACACAGAAAGCAAATTACAAATGAAGCTTCTCTAGTCAGGATTTTTCTTACAGCTAGTAGCTCTTAGTAAATGTTTATTCACAACAACTATTTCAATCGTCAACATCTTTCCATGGTATGATATGAACATAAAACTGTTCCCCTAAGGAAATTGAAGGTCTTAACTGGAAGAATTAAGTGCCCACACACAGTAAAAAAAAAAAAAATGCTACAGGTAGCCATGTTAGTGTGAAGAATAGAAGTGGAGAGATACCCAGAAAACTCGTTGAAGGCTTGGTTGATATTTGAATTTGTCTCTGTTTGGAGAGGAGTGCTGGACTAGGGCCGCATGCAGGCACTCTACCACTGAGCTATATCCTTGGGTCGGATTATTTATTTTATTTTATTTTTTAATACTTTTTATGGTCTATTTAACTTTACTTTATATGCATTGGTGTGAAGGTGTCAGATCCCCTGCAACTGAATCTTCAGACAGTTGTGAGCTGCCATGTGGGTGCTGGGAATTGAACCCGGGTCCTCTGGAAGAGCAGTCAGTGCTCTTAACCACTGAGCCATCTCTCCAGCCCCCTCGGATTATTTATTTAACTTGAAAGACTAATGGGAATTTTCATCTTGGATAGGTTGTCAAATACAATGCAGATTTCCCAGTTAAATCTGAATTTAAGATTTTTAAAAGTTGCATTAAGCTGCATGGACATATTCTATTTTCCTTTGTGTAAAATTTAAATTTAGCTGGGCATCTTTTATTTCTATTATTAAATTTGGCAATTCTATTGCAGAAGGTTGAGACCCCAGTGTCAAGAGGCTGTAGGATCTGTTCTGGAACAGCAATTACTAGCTTGGTAGGTGTAGAAGTGTAAGTGTGAGCACATCTGTGTCAGTATTGTGATATGTAGGACACATACTTTGGGGCAGAGTAAGTTTCCAATACACTGCAGTAGAGAAATGAAAGTCCTGGCTCTGCTACTTAATAGCAGTTTAAATACTGGAAAGTAGCTTCACTTTTCTGTATCTCAGTTTCTTTTCTATAAAATGTAACAGTTATTTCATAGGTGCACCAATCTCAGAGGCTGTAAAGACTAAATAAACCAATCCACGCAAAACTGACAGTTCCCGGCCTCTGCTTCCTCCCCCAGGTCTTGTGCTCTGTGTTGTTGTACACAGACCTGAAACACAACACCATGATGTTAGAGTTAGCTTTAGGTTAGTAGGCAGTATAACTTAGGGTTGAAAGCACAGGTAAAGAATCTAAAGAGGTGTTGGAAGCTCAGCTCTACTTTATACCAACTTGTGATCTTGGACAAATTAACTGCTGAGTGGCTTAATTTCATATTGCTAAAACAAAAAAAAAGGAACATACTTCATGGAAATGTGAAAACTAAATGAGTGGTTCAGATTATCTAATACCCAGTACAAAGTATGTGCTGAGCTTTTTTTTTTTTTAACCAGGCTGACCTCGAACTAGCGATCTGTCTACCTCCGCCTCCCGAGTAGTATTTAGTTCTTGTGGGGCCTTGACATAGCCCTTTACCTGAAAGCAATGCTAAGCTAGTGGTTAGAAAGTTTTGTCACTATTAATGGCACGACACCACGTTTTATACCTTGCAGCTGCTTCTTTCTTCCCGTCTTCTAACGTCCTCCAGTGAATATGATCTCCAAAGCCTAGAAGGAAAGAGCCTTATAAACATCCATACAATGACCAGAGCATAGGCACAGAAGGAAGTGAAACACGTTTGTAATGGTGCCACAAACAGGAAAAACAAAACAAAACAGCCTTTCTCTGCTGAGAGCCAGGCACTCAACACCTAGCTTACTGTTATCTGGGTATTAAACCATGAATCATCACACTCCCCAGACCTGTTTCCATGCCTCTCAATGGAGATGACACCATCTAATTAATTATTGTCATGGAGATTAAACAATGACGTGAAATGCTGGGCCAACAATACTGTAAGAATGAATGAGAATGTCCGACACCGAAAACAGAGAGCACATCACTGAAATGACGCATGGTGCGGCTTTAGAGTTACAAAGACATAGATCTGGAACTCCACTTCCCATTAAGTGTGGGGGGTTTGAGTGAAGCCATCTAAGTCCCAATCTCACCATCCAGAAAATCAAGACATTAATTTCTACCTCTGAATATTGACACAAGGAACTAATAAATGAGATCATGGAGGTGCATCAATTGTTATTCCCACAATTCAGCCAGATTTTTTTCTTTTTAAAACTATATTTGTTTATTTATCTGGGCATTCATATGTCACAGCCTCTCTGTGGAAGTTAGAGGACAACCTTCAAGAGTTGGCCCTTGTTTCTTCTCTCTCTCAGCAGCTTGTCTCTCCCTTCTCCCCACTTCTCCCCTTCCCCCATTTATCTCTCTCTCTTTACTCTTCTCCCCTTCTTCCCTTTCCCCACCATAACCCACTTAAAAAAGTCCAACCTTATAAATGTAAAAACCAAAAATTATTAAAAAAAGAAAAGAAAAGGAGTTGTCCCTCTCTTTCCACCATGTAGGTCCCAGGGACTGAGCTCAGGCTGACAAGATTTGTGGTAAGCATTTGTACCCACTGACCCACCTCCCTGGGCCCCATGATCTTTCTCAATTACATTACTGCTTAGTAAGAAAATTTTCAGAGTTAATGTCCCAAGGATAAAAGAAGTGCTTACAACGGCTTCAATAAGAAAATAAGACCTGGCTGGGCAGTGGTGGCGCACACCTTTAATACCAGCCCTCTGGAGGTAGAGCAGGCAGATCTGTAAGAGTTGGAGGCCAGCATGGTCTACAGAGTTCCACGCAGAGAAACCCCATCTTGAAAATCCCAAATAAAACAAAACCAAAAACCTAGCTGGGTGTGATGGTGCACACCCTTAGTCCTAGCAGTCAGGGAGAAGAGCAAGCAGTCGGATCTCTGTGAGTTCCAAGGCCAGCCTGATAAACACAGAATTCCAGGACAGCTGAAGCTTACATAAGAGACCTTGTCTTAAAAACAAACAAACAAACAAATAAAAACATCCCACTCTTTTGCAACCTAACTCTACACTTCTCTTAAAACCCAAGACACAGAGGCCTTTCTGCCTCTTTACCCACAGCACTGTTCTTTCTCCCCCTCCAGGCTTTTTCGTAATTGGTCCACCTCTGCCTTTCTTCCCCATGCTAGCCTCCAGCTCAGCACTGAGGCAGAAAGCACAGAGAGCATGTCTTCTGATAGGGCCTGCTCTCAAACCACTCCATTCTTCTCCTACCACCACATTTCCCAGACATCCTTTACCATTTGTGTCCACTTTCCTTACTCCAAGGGGAATTCCCCTCTTGCCTCCTTTCCTGGTTCCCTAGCACGTAGCAGTACACATGCAAGTACTCCGTAAGAGTTCTTGAGAATCTTATATTCTTTCCAGAAAATGTTAGTGATCACAATGTTAGCTATTTATTTAAATGTATTTATTTTTCAAATTTCATGTATCTATTATCCTCTTTTATCCTTTCCCCTCCCACTAACGCCCTTCTTCCTAGTAAGTCCTCCTATTTGTGTATGTGCCCATTTAGGGTTGCATGCATGAGCCTGGCTGGGAGGTTATTTACTTGAGCAAGGGCACCTTACTAATGGCTACACCACTGAGGAATGACGCCTTCTCCAGCAACCATTAAGTTATATACCTTTTGAAGGGCTCTAGCAAGCCCATGGCAAACACAGCTCTGACAGGTTTTGTCTTTTACCTTTCTCCTCCTTGCTAAACCATAGTTTACATTCCTGAAGCTAGTCACCAAGGTCTATTCCCTTATTTGGCCACTTCCTCCTCCTGAGGCTGACCACCTAGGCCCAGCTATCAAAGTATTTAAGTCCAGCAATCAAAAGTCCCCTTTTGGTTCTATTAGTAAGAAAATTATTAAATTCTTAATTTAAAACCTTAATTAACATGCCCAATTAAAATGAACCAACTCATCCTAACATGGGGTTTCCCCTTTTCCCTTTAGACACTGTCATTGCCTGTGTGCCATATGTCTGTCTCCTCTCCATCCAGAGGCCGTCTTTTGTACCTCTGGGTTAAACATTAACCCCCTTGCCCCTTTCCTCTTCTCTCTTGTCATCTATCTCCAGTCTCTGACTCTTACTCCCTGCCTTTTGTCCATCTGGGACAAATAAATCTCCTTTGTGCTGCGAACTCAGTCTTGGTGTGCCCTGTGGTGAATCCGGTTCTTTCTCCTCACAGGGGAGTGGGGCCTTGTGAGACCCTTCTGCAGACAGCCACAGATGCTGAGCTCAAGGTACAACTGCTATGTCACGTCCAGAAGAGAGCATTTCACAGCATCCCTTCTCATCCTCTGGCCTTTACTTTTTGCCCTCTCTTCTATGTTCCTTGTATCTGCTATTAACATGTGGGCAGCATATTTTACAAGCCAACTCATGCTTCCTTGACAATAATTCACTATTTCTCCTCTCTATATTTCAGTTTTCTCAGGATTCAAATCGCTATAATAATTGTCTCTCATAAGCTTATTGCTGAATAGCAAACAAAAACCAGAAAAACGTTAACACAGCATATGAACATCAGTGTTCATATGATGTGTTCAGAGTAGCTTTTGCTTTTCTTTACAGCTGAGGCTCTGGGAAGCCAACAAGTTATCCCAGTTTATCTCACTGCTAACCTGGGACTTCACATCCAGCCTTGTGCCTTTTCAGTCACTACATTTGTCTTTTATTTCCCCCCAAATGAATTACAATCTAATTGTTATCAGTGTTCTACCACGGGGGGAACAGCAGCTCATGAGTGTTAACACACAGGAGCAATATCCAAACTAGCCATCCATCATTTTCCCATGTCAGCAGCATGGGCTACGGGCCAAGGGGGAGGGGGAGTGTCACTGGCCTAAGGTCCAAAGTTTGATCCCGATGAGTGAATCACTGAGAGTGAATTTGGGAGGATGCCCAGGACTGGAAGGTTTATCATCACTACTCACACGCCTCAAACCTGGACAATGGGGTCCTGCTTTGGCAGCATGCCTGACTAAAGAGCCTGCAGTGGCACCCACCCACACAACAATGACATCCCAGATAAAACGGACTTTCAGAGTAGACTCACTGCAACAATGGAAATCTCTCCGCAAACTCAAAGTGAGCCGGAAGTCGGAAGGACAAGCAAAGGTGAGGTCACCTACCCCAAAGCAAACACCTACTATGATGTGGCAAACTAGAGATGAGCCTGAGACTCTCCTATTAAACCACAAAAAAAAACCCTAGAAGAATTCTAGGTCCGAAATCCAGTTCATCCCCACCCGCCCCCACCCTCAGTAAATATGAAACCTTTCTAGAGGGAAACATTCCCCTAGGAATTAGGGCTCTAAGGTAGTTAATGATGAACAACTATTCTGAGTTTACCACCATAAATCCACAAATTGCTTTAAACACACAAAACATATACGCGCGCGCACACACACACACACGCGTGCACAAACAAATCATCAGAAGCAGAGTGAGTTAGACTATGAGGACTTTAGGTACTAGGCTTATTGACCACAGAATTAAAAACAAAACAGAAAACTACATATGAAGTGTTTAGAGAAGTAACTCATGGAATCATGAAAGAAACTGTCAAATCTAAATCAGGAAAAAGTAGCATGTGTACATTTGCCATCCCAGCATTCAAGAGGTAAACTAATAGTGACAAGAGGATCATAAGTTTAAGGTTGTTCTTGGAGTCATACTAAGTGTGTTTGAGTTTTGAGCCAGCCTGGATTCATTCAATTCCGTTTCAAAATCAGACAACAAAAACAAACAAGCAAACAAAAAATGTAGGGGCCGAGGAGCTATCTCAGGCAGTAAAGTTTGAGCCCCAGAACCCACGGAATGTGGGCTTGTGATACCAGCAAGCTATTTTGTAACACTATAGTGCACTGTCAGATCCCGGTTGTTACAGCCTGAACTGTGCACAATGTCTCTCCCTATCTATGTTGAGGTTCTATTCCTCAGTGCCTTAAAATACGACACTGCTTGAAGACATGGTTTTTAAAGAAGTAATGTTGACCCTAATTCTTGAAGGAAGAGATTAAATACACACAGAGGGAAGACCATGTTAGTAGAGAAAAGAGGGTCATAAAAGCAGAAAGCACCCCTGCCAACATCTTGATCTTGGTTTCAAGCCTTTAGAATCATCAAAACATAAACTTCTGATGTTAAAACCATCCAGTGTAGTGCTCAGTCTGTAAAATGTTTGCTACACAAGCACGAGACCCTCTCCAGTCCCCAGAATCCATGTAAAAAGCTGGGGAGGCGAAGACTCAGGGATCCCTAGAGTTCTCTAGCCAGTCAGTCAAGTTGGGTCCCAAAGAGTGACCCTGCCTCAAAAACAAGGTGGCTAGTCATCTGAAAAACAATACCTAAGGTTGACCTCTGGCCTCCATATGCATGAACACACATGAACATAAATCAAGATAAATAGAGGCCCACTTGATCTATAGTACTTACTATGGCAGCCCTGGCAAACCAATAGTGACATTCCATTTGTCAAACTGTACAAAACATACACTAAGAGTGAAATGTAGCCAGGCGGTAGTGGTTCTTGCTTGTAATCCCAGCACTCGGGAGGCAGAGGTAGGTGGATCTCTGTGAGTTCGAGGCCAGCCTGGTCTACAAGAGCTAGTTCCAGGGCAGCCTTGAAATGTAATATCAACTGGAGTAAATGTGTCAGTGCTAAGATCGGAAACGGGAAGGAGAAAGGGCACATATGTAAACTGTAGTTTCTGCTCGATCTTTCTCTTCCTGACTGCATGTGTGCAAGTGTGCACGTGGGAGTACATGCCATAGCACCTGTGTAGAGGTCAGAGAAAAACTTCATG
Source organism: Ellobius talpinus (assembly GCA_001685095.1). Lineage (NCBI taxonomy): Eukaryota > Metazoa > Chordata > Mammalia > Rodentia > Cricetidae > Ellobius > Ellobius talpinus. The sequence goes on along the minus strand of LOJH01040252.1, from coordinate 5,189 downwards.
GAGTGAATTCTCTACTTTCACTTTTGTGTTGGTTCCAGGAGTCAAACATAAGTCGAAACACTTGTGCAGCAAGTGCTTCTGTTGAACCCTCTCTCAGGGTCCTCTTTTGTTTGCTCAGGTTTTAAAAACTTCAATGGCTAGGTTAAAAGAGCAACCTTAGAGACAGGCGGGAGGTAACCAGCTCTCCTGAATGCAGCAGAGATGCAAGGAGATGAAAAATGTAAGCGCTTATGATAACAAAAACAATACTGACAATGTGTTTTTAAGCATAGCGGTTTTTAAAATGTGTTTACTGTTTATGGGTGTTAATTTATTTTTTTCCTCAAAATAACCTTATGAGGTGCTAACTCTATCCTTTCTTCTTACAGTTAAGGAAACTGAAGTGAAAGAGCCTGCCCAGGGTTACATGCCTGTGAAAGGCAGAGCTAGGCCTGGAATGCAGGTGGTCGCATCTGCAGTCAGAGCCATTCACTCCGCTTCCTGCCTCACTGACATTGGTTAACGGATAAATGAATGAGGGAATGCACCTCGAGAACCCCAGATAAATGAAGGAGGGAATGCACCTCGAGAATCCCAGATAAATGAATGAGGGAATGCACCTCGAGAATGCTTCAGCTCTACAATGCCTGCGGGGGTTTTACTTTGTTTTTGTTCTCCCCTTGAAAAAGAACTTATACAGGGACAGTTTTAAGCACCCATACTCTTGGCCACGCAGCTCGGAACCTCTGAAGACAGTCCAGTTTCCTAAGGTGTCATCCTCAAGACAGTTCACGCCAGGTATCTGCAAAGGAAGCTAAAGGCTCCCGCGCCAACAGCTCTTTCCCGAGATGATGCCTAACACAGGCAAAGCTATTTCCAAACCCACTATTTATGTCCGTGTCCAAGGTTTGTCCTAAAAACCGTGTTAAAGACATTAGAAGAGCATCAACCCACACTCCAGGTGGTGAAACTTAAATAACAAGAGGTCAAGTGTAAGAGCTGGCAGCCGGGCCTGAGACAGGGAACACTGTACCTGAAAGGTAGAGTAACAGCCTGGCCAAGAGGTGTCTGCGGTCAGAAAGCTGAGCTGGAATCGCAGCTCAGAACTTCTATCATTTGCATAAATGCTAAATATAGCTAACAAAAACATGTCTTCTGAAGTGACTGTGGCTGTAAACAGGGCATGGAGTCTTAGTGTGCCAACTTTTAATTCCAGAGATTGAAATCATCGATTTCTACTGCGGGTGGGATGAGCGCACGAATGGCTAGTTTCCTTCTCTACACTGGAGGCCACAGTGGTGCCAACATGGGCTCTGGGACTCATCTTCCTGCTGTCCACTTAACTCCCAATGCCTCATTTTAGAGTCTTCATCGGTGAAATGGGGATGACAAGAAAAATGTTACCCACCTCACAGAGTTACTGTAAGAATTAAAATAGTCGCTGTAGGAAAAAAGGCACGAGCAGTGCCTGGAAGGCAGCATATGAGAAGTAAAGGCCAGTCAGGCTTCTCTTCATGGGTGAGACATTTGCGATTTCTAGTCTTTAGAGAACAGTCTTTTCAGACATTGGGATGTTAGAGCTGTAAGGCCCTCAGGACATATCTCTAGCCCAACCTTCTCCCTTAATAAATGGTCACCAGGGGAAGACCAGAGCTGGCTAAACGCTGACCAAGATTAAAATCTAGGCCCTAATAAACTCAGTATAGTGTGAACACTCCACACTGCTGTGTTTGCTCTTCACAGTGAAAACTGTTGGGGGAGGGTAGGAAGGGTGGTCACTCCATCTTTCCTCTCTGCAAACAGCCAAGGCATCTTCTGGAAAGAGCTGGAGCTACTTAGATATCCCAGAAGAAATAATACTGGTCAGAAATCCTGGGAACTCCGGCCTCAGGGAGCACTTTGTTGTTGTTGTTGTTGTTTTTGTTTTTTTGAGGTGGGGTAAGTATGATATAATCTTATGTCCATAGAATCTATGTGTAAGTTATACATAGGACAGTCTGTTTTACAGCAGGATTATCAATATTTGAAACACTTTGACCCAATAGGACTCACTGTGCAGTGTATCAAATCCTTTATAGACATCCACACATCACCTTAGAAAAGCTTTTTCTCACCTTCCTAACTCAATAAACGGCAGCTCCCTTGCCCTCCTCAGCTTAACTTCTTACTCTACCACAGGATTATAAGACAAAAGCTGAAATTCTCTCAGTAATCTGTTATGACCTAGCCTATTCCCACCCTCTTTCTGACCGGAATACACACTCAACAAAAGCAAGAGCTTGGTCTATTCTCTTTATTGCCACGTCTCTAGTACCCAAGTCAATGACCAAAATATGATTGGTAATCAAAAATCAATACTAACACAGGTAACTGTGTCCAGGCCCACTGAATTTCTACTCAAACTCATTGCCCAGCAAAGAATGAAAAATGAGAAGCATTAAAAATAATCAACAGCCAGGTGGCATTAATTCCAGCACTTGGGAGGCAGAGGCAGGAGGATCTCTAAGTTCGAGACCAGCCTGGTCGATAGATCAAGCTACAGAACAGCCAGGGCTACACAGAAAGACACTGTCTCGAAAAACCAGACCAACACCAAACCAAACCAACAAAAAGAAACAAAAACAAACAACAGCCGGGCAGTGGTGGCACATGCCTTTAATCCTAGCAGAGGCAGCTGGATCTCTGTGAGTTCCAGGCCAGTCTAGTCTACAAAGCAAGTTCCAGGACAGTCAAGACTATATAGAGAAACCCTTTCTTGAAAAACCAAAACCAAACCAAACCAAACCAAAACAACAAACAAACAAACGGGATGGAGAGATGGCTCAATAGTTAAAGAACATGCTATTCTTCCAGAGGTTCCCAACATCCATGTCAGGCCTGTACTTCAGCTCCTGGGGAACTGCACTCTCTTCTGGCCTACTTAGACCATACATTTACGCACGTGCACACACACAGACACACATGCGCACACACACATACACAGAGACACACGTATACACACACACACAAAATAAATCTTTTAAAATTAAAAACAGTATGATTGGGCCTGGAGATGACTCAGAGGATAAGAATAGTTGTGAAGACAAGAGGGCTTGGGTTCAAATTTTAAATAACCATATAAAAGTCTGGCATGGCAACTCATGCATGTAACTCCAAACATGGGAGATGGGATCCCAGGAACTCACAGAAACTCTAACCTAAATGGTGAGCTTAGGTTCAATAAGACACCCTGTCTCATAAGTGGAGAACAAGCAGAAGAGGCAAACACTTAGCATCCTCTTCTGGCCTAGTCATGTGTGCCATGCACCAGCAAACACGTGGGCAGATATCACACTAAATACACACACATACATACACACACCCCACCATAGCAGCAGAGGCAGGAGGAACCCATACAGTAAGATCAGTACGCAAAAATAATCAAAGCAGGGTTGGGATCCATTTACATCTCATCCAGTTATCCAATTCAGCTTGCAAAAAAGAACTGATGAGAAGGTACTCAAGTTTAGAAAGATGTAGGTAACAGCATGGAGTAGAGGGTTCACACTTCCTAATTTTCATTCATAACCACTGATGCCTCCATCCAAAAAGGTCTGTTTCCTCCAAACACTAGCTGAGCTACACCAGAGACAATGAGCTACACCAGAGACAACTGTTGGTAACCTAGAAGACCTAGCCTTCATTTGGCTCTTTCTTCTGCATCTCCCGGGTAATCGAGAGCTGGGTCTTCGGGGTGGTGAGGATCTTCAAACCCAAGTGCTTATTTCTGATACACAAGTCACCAGAGACCCTATTTCTTCAGGTGTAAAGGTGGACAGTTCCAGAAAGTTTCCCCAAGCGCCCAATACTACACATGTTGGACTCTTAAACAGCCTAGTCCTAATTTAAGGGCCATATCTTCACAAACCCAAGAATTAAGAGCGCCTTCAAGTACAACTTCCTTCTCTTAAATCCTCTCCCACCAGGTAGGTACTCTCTACCCCAAGAAATCCCCCCGGAGCAGCTGAGGAAGAAGATAAAAAAGAAATCTGGTGTGGCCTAAGATTCAGCGAGAGTATTAGGACAACAAGGGGACCCGAGGTCGGTAAAGATTAGGATAAGAACGAGTTCTGACCCTTTCCAAGCCCAGTGCGACCATCTGAAGAAGTGATGAGGAGCAGGAAACTGCAGCACAGCAAACAGGTGGCCTCGAAACGAAGCGACATCTCCATGGCGGTAGTTGCACAGGGCCACCGGACTGAGAGAACACAGGATTCCCAGCAGAAGGTCCGGTCCACTTTCCTATCGCCGCTCCGGCCAACCCCTCGGGTTCCCAGATTTCTTTTTTCTTTTTTTTTCCTTCTCCCAAACACTGAAGGAAGTGATGTTAGACGGATGTGGGCGGTGCCTCCGGGGTCCGCTTTGAAATAGAGTAAGTTTAAAGGTGCAGATCACGCAGAAAGATGTGGGTAGTACATTTTGAGTTTGCTTTCCCTAAATCCTGGATGTCTAGGTCTAGGGACACAGCAGCATAAAGGTGGGCCGAGTTCGGGAAAACCGTTGTTAATTGCGTCTGACCTCCAGCCTAGCCCCTCCCTCCCAAGGACTAAATATTCGAAATGCAAATTATCTGTGAGATCAGCTTCTCACAACGGACAAGTCGTCCATTGGCTTGGAATTTCCCGTCCCACTGTGAAAATTAAAAAAGACTGGACTACAATATTTCATTGTTAGATTTCCCCTCGGGATACTTAGAAACCCACCCAGTAAGCGCGTTTTGCTAAGCACACGTCTGTGTCTTGCAGGCATGCACTTTGGAGAATCTCTGGACCTTTTCTTCCCCTCGCATCCGCACGTCTTCACTCAGGCATGAGGCAATTCAACTGACGCAAGCTCCAAGAAAACCATGCTTGGGGCCTGTTATTGCACAACTGATGAGGTGAACCTAGGGAACCGGAACCTAAGTCACTTAAGTGTAGCGCTTCTTTCCGTTAAATCTGTTGGTTTCTGTCTTGGGTCGAGTATGTCTTTCCGTTCTACAACCTAACAAGTCAACATTTCCCGACTTTCCCTCCTGGTACTAGAAGATTCCATCAGTGAACAACATCCCAACCAAGTATACACCCAAACTAAACTCCAGGCCGTCCCTCCGTTAGGTCCAAGACAAAAGGTAAGCGCAGACACAATGGGAGGCTGAGGGGACGGCCATCTCCAGGATGCAGCGCGGCACC
>LOJH01040251.1:0-14659 GCA_001685095.1 Ellobius talpinus | reverse complement strand
TCTTTAGGGATAATTCTATTACAAACTGACCATGAATTTAACATTTGCTTCACAGACCATGAATGCATGCCATTTGAGACTATGGCTTCCTTGAATCTCCTTAACATTGGTACAGGAGTCCAGTTAGTTCTAACAGAGTTTCTGTCATCTGGCAATTCCTGTAAGGTTACTGGATATATTAAGGTTGGTTGGTTGAAAACCTTAGGCTGTTCCTCTCTATTCTTATAGTGCAATGCTGAAATTTGTTCTCCATTAAATTCCTCTGTCTGGATATGAATATCTCTGTGATGTTTTATTAGGTTTTTCTAAGACCTATATTTTAGCACTCAGATTAACCAACTTTTTTAGTGATAAGACAAAAATGATAAAGCTGATGTTTACAATTGACATTACACGAATCCCATCTAAATTAGATATCCTCTCATTTAATCATTTCGTTTTCAAACTTTTCAAACTGTCTATCATATATACAAAGACCCAAATCCCTCCATTGTAATAGTTCTTCCAATTTTTTAATGTGGGGGGAAAAGTCCCTTTTAACTAATTCCTTCCTTTAACAATCCCCAATTGTCTTACCAAATCTACCAACGATGCTGATGAAGATATGAAGCTTATTGCTGCTGCTAAGAACAGTAAAAGCCTGAATGGGATTTCAAGGCAGCTATCTAGTTTGGCAGCAATCCAAGAAGGGGGTTCTGGAAGAGCCCACAACCCTTGGTGGAGAGAGAAGGGGAGGGAGGGAGGGAGAGAGAGAGAGAGAGCATTGTCTGAAAAAATGCACAGAGGATTGTTCTGAAAAAACACGTTTGTGTGTGTGTGTGTGTGTGTGTGTGTGTGTNGGCGGGGGGGGAGGGGGGCTGCCTGAAACCAGAACCAGTCAGTCTAAGGCAGGTGAATCCGGTGGTGTTTGGAGCCCAGGTGCTTCTGGAGTTTGGGTGGCAACTGGAGACTGTTTCAGAGAGACTACAACAGGAAAATCCCAAACTCGCTCAGAGGNGGCGGGGGGGGAGGGGGGCTGCCTGAAACCAGAACCAGTCAGTCTAAGGCAGGTGAATCCGGTGGTGTTTGGAGCCCAGGTGCTTCTGGAGTTTGGGTGGCAACTGGAGACTGTTTCAGAGAGACTACAACAGGAAAATCCCAAACTCGCTCAGAGGTTTGGGGAAAAAGAAAAGAAAGCCTAACCAGGTGGCGCTGGAGCCCCATGTGCAGCTACAGCCTGTGGTTAAAAAGCCACAGGTAAATGACTTTTTCATGAATTTGTACCCCAATCATTGGGCACCAATTGTAGCATGAATAATAAAAACCAAGAGATAGATAATGGGATTCAACCTGAAGATTAGAGAAGCGAAGCATACAAGCCTCTAGAGAGCTCTTACTCCTATGTAATCTCCAGACTGAAAGAGAGCGAGTTCCTGTCTCATCCCACCTTACCTAAATCTTTAGTGCTAGGATTAAATCCGTGCACCACTCACTAGTGTGGCTGCTGGGATTAAAGATGTGCACCACCACTGCCTGGCCTGTATGGCTGACTAGTGTGGCTGTTTTGTGTTCTGGTCTTCAGGCAAGCTTTATTTCTTAAAATACAAATGAAACATCACTACATCTCTGCCTGTCTTTACAAAGATAAACAGAAACAATGACACTAATGACCAAAAAGAGGCAAGGTGTGCTGGAACACAGTCTCAGAATGAAGTCATATAAGGGGAATTCTGAATGCTTGTGAGAAAACTCCAAGAAAACAAGAACCTTGTGACCTCCATTTCTTCAAAATCACAGAATTGTTCTTGGAATGTGCTTTTGTGCACCTCCCAAGTGTAGCAGATAGGAGTGACTTTAGACAATTCGTTACACCTGGCTATTGAAATTTGTATACATGCCTCTATGCTTTTTATGTGTTTGTCATGTGTGCTTATTCTTATGATTGTAGACTTTACACGTGACTCTTCTTAATCCTCAGGGCATAAACTACCTTGTGTTCTGAATAAAGTTGGCTGTTGCAGGAGATGTTAGTCTACTTCATTTTCAGGCTCTATCCCCCCTCCCCGGCCAAGTTCCACTACCTTTAGAGTGTAAACAGGGATAAGAAGGAAACCTCCCTGTGCTTGCCTCTAGTAGTGGCTTGATCCCTAGAAGCAGTCATGCTCTACAAATTAAAAATGATGGGAGTGTGGTAAAAGCTCATAAGACTGAACGCAAAGAACAAAGGCTTGCAGACACACACAAACACACCTTATCTGCACTTCAGATGGAAAACAACCATACTCAGGCAGGGCAAGGGCCATCCCAAGAAACTTACCAACAGTGTTTGCACACCCAGTCATGGGCAGGGGAGTGAACTGCAAACAGATCTTGACCTCCCTCTGGCAAGTTTGTTCTGTGCAGCAAACTGCACAGTAATTCCAGAACTACTTAATGTGTATTTTTGTTTTGGAACAAAACTTATATTTTGGAACAAAGTACCAAGTGTATGGATATTGCCAAGAGCCACGATTTTTATTGTGGAAGGGGTTTGCACTATTGTGGCATGGAGGATGAGAAGAACTCCATGACATAGGATGAACTGTATGGGTATTGGGGCTGAGGATATAGTTTAGTGGTACATGCTAGGCTAGCATGCATGAGACCCTGAGTTCAATCCTCAGGCCCACCAAACAGGTAGTATAGATATGGCCCATGACGGTCCATTCATGTTCATGTGTGCATGTACAACCTAATCTGTCTACAGGAAGGCCTAAGAGCAGATATCAAAAGAGAAACAAGGATACTCAACCCCAGATATCATCCTAAAATCATTCTCCTCCAAAAAGAGCCAGGGCACTTGAGACATGACTAGTCCTACAGCCCAGGAGGACACACACTTCGGAGTGCTGTACACCAGAAACATTCAAAGGGGCATGTCATAAGGTAAGCACCATGTGACAGGGCTCCCCTTGGCACATCTCACACCATATAAACACCAGAATTAGGAATGACTTACAGACCATTGAAGTTAAGTGGTAATCCAGAGTACACAGAAAACAACAGAAAAATATATGGATGTGGATACGTATAGGTAAGGAACAGGAAAATATGGCTGAGTGTTGTGAATGCTGGCTAGGGGTCAGGGAGGTGACCTGAAGTCTGAAGCCCTGCCCTTCAGCCACCACACAAGACTGCATCAGGACACGTCTGTGGTGTGTGTCATGGTCGTGCACAGAGAAGTCTGCACCTGTAAGCTGAGATAGACCAAAAGTTATATACTTCAAACTACCAGCTCTCAGAGACTTAGAAATGGCCAGGGGATAGCTCGATTGGTAAACAGCTTGCCTTGGAAGCATGGTGACCTGAGTTCAACCCATAGAACTAATTGGGGTGGGGGAAACCAAGACATGCATGTGGTATATACTTGTAATTCCAGTACTTGGGAAGAAAGAGATGTGGGTCCCTGGGGCTCACTTGCCAGAAAACAGAAAAATGGTAGATAGTGCCTGAGGAACAAAACCCAAGATTGTTCCCTAGCCTAAACACACATGCACCTGCTGCACACATCTGAAAAGAGTGCGCATGCAGGCACAAGTCTTCATAGCTGTGTAGTATCCTGTACAGATCTGCCTATGCAGGCTGTGTATGTGTGGTTTCTGCCTACATATTGGATGCATGATGTGCACACATCATCTGTTACCTGTATGACTGGCACTGTCACACTTCATAAATGAATGTTCAGTACAATGTGACAGAGCCAGTGACCCCTACTGTGAAACCAAGGCAGAGACTGTCCCTGGAAGCAACCACAGAACAAGACACTATAAGAAACCATAATTTTTATTTCTGTTCTTTTATAAACATATTTATGTCCTAAGAATCAACAGCTGCAATAATGGGTGGTGGTGGGGCTACCCTGTGCTGAAGCTCCGGGTTTATATTATGGTCTCCTGAGGCCATGGCAACAAGTGTGGTTCAGGGGTACAAAATACACACTGAGGGTCACTGCAGAGCTAGGGTGGCAGGGTGCTCTAGCCTGGCTCACTGTCCCCTGTTGGTTATGGTTCCCAATTTTAATATAAATGATCCTGTGGGCCACCTAACCATGGCAGACAGGTCTGACCAGGCCACTATCACATTTGGTGGTAGGTCCTGGGCTCCACATTCTCTTAGCCCTGTGTCCTAGGTGTGGCTATGGCAGGGCCCTGCCTGCTACAAGTCAACACCAGGGGCATGCTGGAAGTCCTTGGTCCTTTTCTTTGTTTTCCTGAACTGTCTGCACCAAGTCAGAAGGATGATCCACTTGAGGCTCATGGTGAACAACCATCCTCTCAGGCCGGCCTAAGCAGCCGCTCCAGAAGCACCAGTTTTGTCTGTAGGTTGACATCAAAGGGTGGCAGTTTTGTCAGAGTCAGACTCACACCTGCAGTGCCCTCAATACTGGCCAGGACACGGTGTGTACCCCTGTAGAGGGCCAGGTGCCCGGGTGCTGCCTCCATGAGGATGTGTGTGTAGTCCAGCATGCGCTGTGCTCCAGGCTGCACATCCTCTCTCTTGTCATACCTGGGAGAGAAAAGCCACCTGTCTCCACTGCACTCATCTTCGCCCATGTCTCACACCACCTCTCCCTACCACCTAGGTGCCAATGAAGTGACTTCTAGGTGGCCTCTGTGAGAAGCAACTCCACCTGTAGCATAATGCTTCAGAAACAAACCTCCAGTCACTGTTGACCTGTAGAAACCGTGACACACCTGTCTGGGCAGCAGCCACATCAATGTGCAGATGGACATCTAGAAAACCAAATCTCAGTTAGAAGTCAACATGGTACCTTACTCAGGGCCAGCCTGGTCCCCAGGAAGCACTCTGTACCAACCTGTCTGGGGTGGCACCAATTCATGTAGCCGCTGCATCGCAACACCACCAGGATAGTTGAAATGGGATATATAGAGGGATGTGGCTGAATATGCCACATTTACCATGATGTGTCCTATCACAAACAGAGCTCCCATCTTGTATAGCCAAGACTTTTTATAGTTATTCAGGCTGTAAAAAGAAAGATATTCAAGGAAAGCAAATGGTGGCAAGAACACCAGCATATCCAATCACATCTAGGAAAAGTGGTCCTAGAATATCAGCCCACTCCAACTTCACCAAGTCATTAAAAGCAGGGAAGCTAATCAAGGATACATCTGGGTAATCAGCCAAAGAATAAAAGGGCTTTGAAACTGCTTTTGCTAAAAAGCACCAACTCCTCACCTGGGACCACATGGTAACTAAAAGCAGACAAAAGCCTGGCATTCCCGGGTTCTTTCTGCATGTCTCCTGTCTTGAGACTCTGGGTCCCTCACTGGTTTAGTTCTGAGTCTAGATATGTCACATATCAAGGACTCATGTCTATAAGCTGATGACAGCAAACCCATTTCATGTTCCTTCAAGGTTGAAGGCACAGAGTAACTAAGGTATCTTACTGTCCACTTTGACAATGTCCTGCTCCACATTCACAGAAATCACCTTAAGTCTCCAGTTGTCCTAAACCCCACAGACAGATCACCTCATGATGAGATCACCCCCAGCAGGAATGGTCATCTCAGCAACTGGACTGTCTTCTCACTTCCTTGTAGAACCAGAACTGACATAATCATCAACCAGACCACACTGTGACCAAGACTTCTTAATTATGCATACCTCTTGCCCCTACNTTACTGTCCACTTTGACAATGTCCTGCTCCACATTCACAGAAATCACCTTAAGTCTCCAGTTGTCCTAAACCCCACAGACAGATCACCTCATGATGAGATCACCCCCAGCAGGAATGGTCATCTCAGCAACTGGACTGTCTTCTCACTTCCTTGTAGAACCAGAACTGACATAATCATCAACCAGACCACACTGTGACCAAGACTTCTTAATTATGCATACCTCTTGCCCCTACTTAATTCTGTTTAAACTAAAGCTCATGTCAGTGCTCCCTCATCTATTCTTTTTAATGTGTTTAGTCTCTTTTATTGTCATATGGGGACAGACAGACAGTTGTAACTCCTGAGCTTAAGCTAAGCATGCCCTAAAATACTCAAGTAACCAAAGTGACTAAAATACCATCTGAAGAACTCTGCGGTTGTGCACAGTGGTACATGCCTGGAATCCCAGCACTGGAAAGACTGATGAATAATGATGGCAAATTTGAAGTCAGCCTGGGTCACTTAGTATGACTGTCTCAAACAAAAAGGGCCAATTAGATAGCTCAGTGGGTAAAAGCACTTGTCATGCACACCTGGTAACTTGAGTACAATCCCCAAACCCACATACAGGTGTAAAGAGAGAACTGGCTCCACTGGCTCCTCTGACCTCCACATTCATGCCATAGTCTGTGTACCCCCAAAATGCACACTTTGGGGGTATATTAATAATATAAGTAAATAAAAACTTCAAATTTCTACTCAAGATGCCAATTCAAGTTTATACTAGATTTTTTTAAAAGGCATTTAAAAAGACTCCTCAGTTTAGGGCGGAAGTCCAGCTCACAAACCACACAAAGCAAATCAAAGCCTCCAAAATGCCAGCCTGAGGACAGGGAGGCAGACTTCAACAAGGTGCTCTGTCCTGGGGTATCTTCTTTCAGTGTGCTTGGAATCTCCAGACCTGTACCAGGTCCTGGGATTGGTTCACCCTGTCTTCCTTCCCAAGACTATCTTTGATTGAAAGGAGGGGTTGCCATTTTCTATGGGGGCATGAGTGTGGTCTGTGTGTGCACCTCTGTGCACAAATGCACACATTCAGGTGTGCGCACACAGAAGTCAGAGGAGAACATCAGGTATCGCCCTCTATCACTCTCCATCTCATTCCTTTGAGATAATGCCTCTCACTGAACATGGAATCTGCCAGTTTTTCAATTAAGCTCATTCACAGCAATCCTCCTCTGTCCCCCATCACAGCTACCACAGCACTAGAGTGACATCTAGCTTTTTACAGAGGTGCTGGGGACCCAGATGCAGACCCTCACGCTTGTATAGCAAGCATTCTTACCTATGGTACATCTCCCTTCCTGAACACTGGACTTACAGGTGTGCACTATCATACCCAGCTCCAAGATGTCTTTATCTTTGGTCTTCTTGTCAATTTCTGGGAATAGCTTTACATGCATTCTTTAAGTCATCCTAAGTCAGTTTGCTACTCACCTGCACTGATCTAGACATTTTAAATTTATTTGTTTGTTTGTTTAGGTCTCATGTAGTTCAAGGTTGGTTTTGAAATGTCTATATAGCCAAAGACAGCCTTGAACCTCCACCTCCTGAACAGTTACAGGCATGTATAACTGCACCCAATTTATGTGGTGCTGAGGTTGAATCAAGAGAATTGAGCATGCTGAGCAGGTACTCTACAAACTCAGCTTCATCCCAGCCCTTTTCCTGATTTTAATTCTGAGAAAGGCTCATCCTATAGCTCAGAATGATCTGAAACTCATTATGTAGCTTGGGATGGCTCAAGTTGGTATTCCCAAGTACTGGGCTTATAGGTGTGAGTCACTACACCTGCTCCATTAGATTTCTGTAGGTAACGAATGGCACTCCCACCTTCCCTGAAGTTTTGCCTTTAAGACTCAATTAGGTCTGTAAAATCATAGCCCATTTCAGCTTGAACCTGGTTTCTAAGCTGCAGCTTAGGTCACCCCCAAATAAACTCTGGGTTGTCTTCTGTTCTATCTCAGTTGATGGGACATGACAGTGCCTTCATTTTCACTGTCAGCCATCTGAAGCTGACTTTAAACAACGGTAGTGAACAGCTGTGACAGACTATGACAAAGACCGTGACAGAGAAGAGAACTTTTGCTCTCTGGACATTTAAGAAATAGTCTACCAGGGGCTGGACTAAGACTATTTAAGAAATAGTCTACCAGGGGCTGGAGAGATGGCTCAGTGGTTAAGAACACTGGATGCTCTTCCAGAGGTCCCGAGTTCAATTCCCATCAACCACATGGTGGCTCACAACCATCTGTAATGAGATCTGGTGTCCTCTTCTGGCGTGCGGGCATACATGGGGGCAGAATGTTGTATACATAAGAAATAAATAAATAAATCTTTGAAAAAAACAAAAAGAAAATAGTCTACCAACCAAAATTTTAAACTGTTGGCTTCAAACACAGACTTTTCAGTACAATTTCACCAACTCTATTCCAACTAAGGTACCTGAGTAAACTATGACAGGGTTAAGAGAGAGAGAGGCCAGGTAGAGGTGGCATATGCCTTTAATCCCAGCATTTGGGAGGCAGAGGCACCCAGATATCTGTGAGTTCAAGGCCAGCCTGGTCTATAAAGCAAGTTCCAGGACAGCCAGGGATGTTATACAAAGAAATCCTGTCTTGAAAAACAAATAAGCAAAATGGAGGAGGAGAACTTGTCAACCACAAACCTGTTCTTGCACGCTAATTAACATCCACCTTTACCTGTGACCCAAGCTAGTGTCTGTACCTTTCATGGAATTTTGAGCTGACCCAAGGCAGAAAGCACACAAAGATAAAAGAAGAGGTACACTGTGATTTGAATGTTAAACCAGCAAACTTAGTCATTTTTTTTCTTTTTTTAGACAAGGTCTCACTATATAGAGCACACTAGCCTCGAACTCAGAGACCCACTTACCCCTGCTTTTGGGATCAAAGGTGTGTGTGCTATCACACCCAGCACAGCAAACCTATTTCTAATGCAGTGTTAAAAATACCTATCAGCAGCCAGGTGGTGGTGGTGCACATTTTAATCCCAGCACTTTGGAGGCAGAGGCAGGTGAATCTGTGTGAGTTTGAGGCCAGCCTGGTCCATAGAGCAAGTAAGTTCCAGGACAGGCTCCATAAGCTACACAAAGAAACCCTGTCTCAAAAAACCAAACCAAACCAAAAACCTATCAGCTGGGTAATCCCCAGCACCCTCAGAAAATACAGTAAAAGAGAGATAGCAGACAAGAATCTCAAGGATGAAATCCTCACACATAGGTGCATCCTCTGGCAGCTATGATGTTGAGTGCAGGGAAGGTATAGATGATGAATCGCAATTCCTTATGCGGGAGGAGTGAGTACAAAGCCACAAATCCCAGGCTTGGCAGGGCCAGTGCATGGGTCCGCTTGTCCACTGCCCCCAAGGGTATGAAGAAAAGGCTGCAGCCCAGGCCTCGGGGCAGGGCTGAGTAGAAATACCACAGGAGCGGGGAGGTCTTGAGGTCAGATTAAGGAAGCACAAATATTGTCAGAGATTGAGTCACTGTCCACTTAAATGAACTAGGATGGTAACAGCATCAAGGCTGAAGTGGCCCCAAAGACAGTTATGCCAAAAGACACAGCAGAGACCTGCTCAGGAGCTATAGGGATGAATGATCTTGGGCACAGCATTCTCAGCTAGAGGAATAAGTTCCTTTATTTTTCATAGCATTAATAGATAAGGATGGCATGTCATCAAGTCATAGCTATGCTGTCCTTTCTAACCACGAGTCTACCTGAAGTACTTGGTGATAAACACTGTTGAAGGCAGACTATACTATGAACCATGGCAATGCTCCCTAAGACTAGGCGATGCTTAGGGAGATTTTGACACATTAAGATATACAGAAGGCATTACAGTCCTCAGTGCCACCCAGGGCAAGTGAGTCCCAGGTGTGAGCAACAGAAGCTTCTGCCCTGACACTTAGACAGCCATCCTACCTATGCCGGACCAGTTGCCTGACAGGGAGACAGGAGACAGAGGCCAGGGTCATGGGGCTGACTAGCCTGTGCACTCCTACTTGAATGCTGAAAGGATACGCCCCAGTTGGAACTTTTGTTCAGGACAGTGTTGTACCAAAGCACCTCTCCTTCTGGCCATACAAGGTATCTCCAGAAATAGGAGTCCACAGCAACCGTCAGTCCTAATAACAGAACAAAAGAGTCTCAGTAAGGAACATGGTCAACTATAAAATTCAAGCCTCAATCCACATGTGCACTGTGCTTAACTAACCCCACAAAGTGGCTGCATGATCACAGAAACTGCCAGAAGCTTCCCATAAATGGAGCTAGTGGTGTGTGACACCATTTCCCATCAAGTATCATCCCTAGCACAGGGCACACTGCCCTCCTCTTGCCTGGTCAAGCTGCTTAAAGAACAGTGGGTAGATGCAGGTTTCCACTAGAGACAGAACTGGGAGGTTCTACTTCTGTCAAAGTTTGGATCATCTATTTCCATCTTTAAAAAAACAAAACACAAAAAAGGTCGGGGCTGGAGAGAGGACTCAGTAGTTAAGAGTACAGATTTTCAGAGGGCCCAAGTTCAGTTCCCAGAACCCACAAATGAAGGTTCACAACTGCCTGTTACTTCAGTTCTAGGAAATACAATATAGTCTTCTGGATTCTACAGGTGCCTACAATCACACACCCATTATTACCACACCAGGATACATGTGTATACACATAACTAAAAGTAAATAAAGATTAAAAAAGTCTTTTTGGGGCCATGGGTAAAGGAACTTGCTGCCAAGCCTAATGATTTGAGTTCCATCCCTGGGACCTAATTCCCACAAGTTGCGCTCTGACCTCCAAATGTGCATTGTGTGGCTCGTGTGTGGCCATGCACATGCACACAGACAGAAACACTCACTAAAAAAAAGTTAGGTGCAATAAAATAAAAAAAAGCAAAGAACAAATCTGAAGGGTTGACAACAGCTTAGTAAGGAGCTGTCCTTACAAGCATGAAGGCCTGTATTTCATCCCAGAACCCACATAAAAAACTAGGAATGGGTTGCATGTAGTGGTGCATGCCTTTAATCCCAGTACTCAGGAGGTAGAGGCTGGTGGATCTGAGTTCAAGGACAACTTTGTCTACAGAGTTCCAGGACAGCCAGGACTACAAAGGATATAGCCAAGTATGAGATTGGCGAGATACCTTATTAGCACACACACACAGTGGCTAACAACTGTCCGTAACTCCAATTCTTGAGAATTTGATGCTCTATATGGCCTCCATGGGCACCAGGCACACATGCAGTACACAGACATATATACAAAGTACCTATACACATAAAATAGAAATAAATATTTCTCAAAAAAAACTAGGAAAAAAAACAAACCAAGGTGGCCTACTCACAGTGAGGAACGACAGAGGTTGAGCTCTGGATGCTATACGCACATGCACATACTGTTTCAAACTGGCACACTTGTAATTTTAGCATGATGACGGCTAACACAGGAGGAACCTGAATTTGAGGCCAGCCTGGGCTACACAGGAAGTGTGGTGGTTTGAAGAGAATGACCCCCATAGGCCAATAATTTGAATGTTTGGTTTCTAGTTGGTGGGAATTTAAGAATGATTAGGTGTGGCCATACTGGAGGAGGTGTGTCACTAGAGCTGGGCTTTGAGGTTTCAAAAGAGCCCACACCAGGCCCAATCTCAATTTTTCTTTCTGTTTCTGCCTGCTGCCTGCAGATCAGGATGTAAGCTCTCAGCTACTGCTCCAGTGCCATGCCTGCCTCTGCCATGATGATCATGGACTAACCTTCTGAAACTGTAAGCAAGCCCCCAGTTAAAAAGCTTTTTTCATAAGCTGCCTTGGTCCTGGTGTATCTTCATAGCGACTGAACAGTAACTAAGACAGTAGGACTCTGTCTCAAAATACCAAAAGTGAAACACACACTGACAAACCCGAGGTGTTGACTTGCCTAGACAGAGAATCCCTGCTGGGACAGCGTGCTGGAGCAATCTGGCTACAGACAATCTTCTTTGGTATAAGGTCAGCAGCAGCATAAGGCCCAGCAGCATGCACAGGTCAGCCCTGAAGCCAATAATGGCGAAGGCTGAGAGCCAGATAAAGAGGGCCCACTGATGCTGCAGCCAGGCTGTGAGGGCTGGAAGAACTGCAAAACACAAAACACACACAATAAGGGGGATTCACTTTCTTCGTTTCTTTTTTGGTTTGTTTTGTTTCCATTTTTTTGAGACAAGGTTTCTCTGTGTAACAATCCTGGATGCCATGGAACTTGTTCTGTAGACCAGGCTGGCCTCAAACTCACAGAGATCCGCCTGCCTCTGCCTCTAGAGTGCTGGCCACCCCCAGGCTCACTTTCTTAAAGGCGTGTGCCACCCCCAGGCTCACTTTCTTATTATAAAAGACACACACACACACACACACACACACACACACACACACACACACAAATCACTCTATGGGGGCTGAAGTAATGGCTCAGTCATTAAAAGACTGGCTGCTCGGCTGGGTGGTGGTGGCGCAGGACAGCTGACAACTATCTGTAACTCCCGTTCCAGAGGACCTGATGCCCTCTTCTGCCCTCTGCAGGCACTGCACACACGATATGTTTAAATATATACAGAACACTCATGTACACAAAATAAAAATAAATCTTCAAAAAAATTACTCAAGAAGCTGTGACTGCTCAGCACTGTAGGGTTTAAGGCAGGAGGATCTAGTATTCAAGGCTAGCCCTGACTACAGACAAACTCCAAAGACGCATACTGGCCTGCTGGGATGGCACACAGGTACTCCAGGGTAGCGTTTTCTACAAAGTGCCAACCGTGAATACTGAGATTCCTGCTTCCATAACAGGAGGCCCTGAGCAGTTTATGAGGAGTCAATGGGGTGGGGGCAGTGCGATGGGATGATGTGTGTGTGCTTAGCTGAGGTGAGGGGCCAGAAGCTACATACCCACAGCCAGGGCCAGCACGTTGGGAAGGGTCCTCGTACAGTAGAACATGAGGTGAAACTGTGTGGCTGATATCCAGCAGAACATGGCAGCCACTGTGGCCCCAAACTGTCGTCTCACTTCTTTTTGTAACGTCCAGAGTCCAAAAATCACTCCAAGTCCAAGGACTCCTCTGACTAAATAAGATAAGCAACAAAATCATGTTGTGAGTGACTCAGGAGCACATACGGGTGATGAAGCCAGGGGCTCTTTGAGTGTCACTTGCAGTGCTAGTCGGTGACAATATACAGGGGACTAACTACCTGGCAGTGCACATTTGGTACCAAAAGTGGCCATTAGAGACCTAGGGCCTGCGTTTACACCGAGACCCACAGCATCCAAGCTTCTTTCCTCCTTGCAGTCCCACAGGCCTGGCTGAGTGTTTGCTGAATGCTGGGCAAAGCTGGAGAGCAGTGTTGGAAGGGCAGGGTAACCAGGGACCTCTATACTGGGTGGACATGGAGGACAGTGCTGATTAAGGTTTGACTCAAACCCAACCCTGTGAAGCATCCAGATCATGCTGTGGTGGGAACACCAGCTTCAGGGGCAGGAGAATGAATGGAAACTATCCCTGGAGCAAGTGATCTTTTGAAGACAGGTGAGACGGTACTCCTGGGCAGGGCCAGTCCACATATCCTCAGAGTAGACAAGCCTTATTAGCCACTGGCCAGTGGGTGCCAAGGCCTAAAGTGATGGCCCAAGAAACCGTTAGCCATGGGAGCAACCTCAGAATGGGAGCTGCAAACTTTTAGAATCTAACCCAGGCATTCAGAGTGGGACCTGAGCAGCACTGGGCTTCCCTCTTTCTGTGTACTACTGGATACTGGATTCAAAGCACAGATGTCTCACTTTGGGACCTGAGTCCATGAGAATCTAGGTCCAGGCGCTGTACTGATGCTACCAGGAGCCTGTACTGCACTTCTGTTTATGATGTCCAGTCAAAGCTCTTTTCCTTCCTTTAAGGTCCCATCTGCTCAATCTGTCACCTGAATCCTAAGGCTCCCTTCTTCCCAAACTTCTGCCTGAGTCCTGGACAAGGACAGTTGATCATACAACCTCTATTCTATGATGTCTATCATATCCCTGAGAGGACTCGCTTGGGCCACTTACAGGAGCTGGCATCATCAGAAATCCCATGCTTATAGCAGATGAGAACAAAATGTCATTGTGCTAAAGCAGTTGGCATACCAAGCTCCCCAAAACAAAACCACCACAGATTTCCTTCAGGGGCTGAGGCTTGGCCCCACCCCATTTGAGGCTCCTTGATCCCACCTACATAGGAGCTGCAGCCTACAAGCTGCCCTGGGCAGTGACAGGTCGCCCCACCCTAATTAGCCTTTCTGAGAAGTGGGCTGAGTTTCCCTCAGGAATTTAGCTTTTAAAATTTTCCATGGGGGTTAGAGAGATGGCTCAGCTGTTAAGAGCAGTGATTGCTCTTCCAGAGGACCCAAGTTCAAGTCCCAGCACCCACATGGCAGCTCACACCTGCCTGTAACTCCAGTTTCAGGGGATCTAACACATTTACACAGACATACATGCAGGCAAAAACACTAATGTACATAAAATTAAAAAAAATAATAATTCCACATAGGGTAAAACTGAAATCTGACTATGGCTAGCTTTGTTAGACACAATAAAATATTCTGAATTGGAAAAGTGTGATTTATGGCTAAAATAGATGTCAGGTTATAGAACAATGTGCACATAATCTTTAAAAAAAGGTTTTATTTGTTTGTTTATTTATTTATTTATTATACAATATTCTGCCTGCATGTATCCCTGTGGGCCAGAAGAGGGCACCAGACCTCATTACAGATGGTTATGGTTATGAGCCACCATGTTGTTGCTGGGAATTGAACTCAGGACCTCTGGAAGAGCAGCCAGTGCTCTTATCCTCTGAGCCATCTCTCCAGCCTGCGTATAATCTTCTTAACCTAGTATATATTATTAAAAAAAAAGTATAGAGTCAGGGATTTAGCTCAGTGGTAGAG
>LOJH01040247.1:0-14660 GCA_001685095.1 Ellobius talpinus | reverse complement strand
CTTCCTTCCTTCCTTCCTTCCTTCCTTCCTTCCTTCCTTCCGTCCTTTCAACAATTGTGAGAAACCTCTTTCTACTGTTAGCAATGGTTAAGACAGAGTCTCTTGACTGTTCAAAGTTCTGAGAATAGATAACTATTGAGTACTCTGTCATGACCTCCAATCCCTAAGAATATCCAGAAGGAGGAGTGGAGGAAGAGAAGGGCATACGATGCTGTCTTACATATACAACGTGGACATTGTACCTGTGGTTACCCGCTCAAGACCTATGTGAACACACACTGTGCATGTGCATGCCCACATGTGCATGCTCGAGCATGCATGCACCCACATGTGCACACACACACACACCACAAGAACAGGAGAGGGATAGGAGGCAGAGAAATTGTGAAGAGGGTTGTTGTCACCAGGAAGGAGTGTATTATGGGGAAGGTAATAGGAGTATCCATGACCACAATATATTTTGATCATGTATGAAGATGATTCATAATAACATTATCAACCAATAATTAAGTTGGCAAAACATCTAGATTTGACATGTGTGGGAACACATGTGAAAAACTTATTTGTTCACTTTATAATAGCATTTTATTCATTGGGAAATACACTAAAGGTTATGCAATGATTATATTAAAGGTTGTCTCATAACTGCCAAAAGACACCAGTAGTCATACGCTCCCTCCCATCACTTAGTTTTTCTAATGAATGTGAGGATAAAAAAGTAGGCTTCATAATGTAGGTCATTTTAAAATAAAAAGTTGTGACCGGACATATGGTGCTCCATGCTGTTCCTGTTGCACAAACATTAGGACACACAGCATCCCCAGGCCACCTCTGTGTGTCTTCTCTCTCTTTACCAGTACCTGTCCGTTTCACCAACATCCATCAGAGAGGCTCTGGCCCTCAGTCGAGAACTGATCATCCCTTTATGCTCACAGCAACAAATCCACCTACTGTCCCCTGGCTTGTGCACCAGGCTCCGGAGTCTCAGCTTCCTCGAGACTGACTCGGGAGAAAGCCACCTGGTAAACCTCTTATCTTAGGGCCTATCTTCTTAAATTATGGTCATCACACCATCACATACCTAAAGATCCAAATCAAACAATAGAACACTTGTACATAGGCAATAAATAACAATGAATTAAAAATGAATCCAAGGTGTCTCTGGTGGCATTTTCCTGAGCAGCATCATTGTAATGACTTTACTGCTGTCTTAATTCTGCACACTGAACAAGAGTGCTTTCAATGGCCATTCACAGGATGCATTCTGTAAAGTCCTGTGGGACAAATATGCACCACCTGAAAGGCCCCAACTTAGATGGGCATAATCCGTGTCTTATGTATTGTTGTGTGTTTACTAGATATCTTTTCTGCTCTTACAGTAGCATAGTGTTTTAATTATGGGAAATGAAAATTTGAAAATTCTCCTCTTGGTCCTCAACATGTGTGTTTTTAGATTTTATTGTATTAAATGTTGGAATTAAAAGTTGCCATGTGAATTTACGACTTAAATTTCTTTAAAAATTATTTACTGAATTTTGGCTTGTGATTAGGACACAGTTTCTAAACATGTCTATGGTGAATCTACATGTATTTCTGCCATATTGTACTATGTATTTAATGTAAAGTGGCTGAGCAAGACTGATCCTAAATTTAAAATCCATTTAATTTGATCCATTCTGAAGTCATTAAAGATATTCCACAGCCTGTATAAACAAATAATTGGCAAAAATTTAATTTATTTCTGTTACAATCTCATTGATAAGCACATTTACTTTTGTATTTAATAAGTAGGAAAAGAGAATATCAAATAATTATTTAAAGCAAGTACATTTTAAGATTTATATCAGTAAATGTTTGACTTGAGTGCTTATTGTATACCTACATAAGCAATAAATAACAGAATAATGAAAGTCAAACTTTTAACTTTGCCTTGGGAAACAGATACATTTTAGACTCTTTTGACTCAAAGATTTTAGGGACCTGCTAGACTCAATAACAACAAATAAGTTAAAACTGCTTTGCTTCCATCCTGCATATGGATCTAAGGAAAATTTTCTATATTAATATTTTTTTTTGCTTGCAACCAACAGTGCACAGATCCTAGCCTCATGCTAGAGAAGCTGTGTTAACCTTGGCAATCACAGGGATAGGCTGTGAAGTTGCTCATCAGTGGACGTGGAACCTGTGCATTGAAAGCCTGTCTGTTTTTAGGTTTCCTGTCTTTTCTTTGCTGTTTTGCCTTTCCCATGGGCTCCTCACATGTTCCTCATGTGGGATGTCGAAATACATGTATTAAATACATTAGTGATTAACTTTAAATTACCAATAATGCATCATTGTCACATTAAGGAACGATATAAAAAGTACTTCCCTGATGGGGTCATTTAACCAAAGAGAGAATACAGCTTTGAGTTCTCTGAATCCTGATCCCCATGTCTTCCATCCTTCCTCTGTCTTTTGAGTCTAAATCTGTCCCTGGCTGAAGGTTGTATTGCAAATCTGTCCCTGTATCTGTTTCTGTGTTTCTTTGTGCATCTGGTTTTATCTGTGTGTGTCCCTGTGTGTCTGTGTGTTCCTCTCTGCTGTATGACTGTTTCTGTCTCTTTTGAGTCTGTCCCTAAGAAAGTGTTTTGTCCTTATTGAACAGGACAGAAAGCATTGCACAGGGAAGAAATGGGATTTCTTTTGTTAATCATTAAATAAGTTTTACAAGGGATTAAACCATTAACTCCAGCTGATCTCAACTAACCCAGACAATATCATTATCAACCAATATCCAAGTGTTGCGTCCAACAACTCTGGTAGATATTTATTTTTATGAGATTGTTCTCAACCTCTGAATTTGTTTTCTGGCAAATGAAACACATGCATTATTCTGGGTCGGGACATGGAAGAATACACAATTTAAGATTATAGCTATGTATTAGGTTAGGTTGTAAAAGTTGATTACATGGGAAATCAAAGGCAATTAAAATTGATTGTTACATTGTTCTCTTAAAAGTAGGTTAAGCAAACAGATTGAGTACACAGTAGGATAGCAATCAGGTTTTATGAGACATCAAGGTGTGTCACTAACTCTGACTATCAGTTCAAGCAAAAGTCCTAGTCTCTTAGAATATAAGAGATATTTATTTTTACAATATTACATTACCACAGTTTCCTTTCTGGATTTGATCTGATCTGCTAGTCATTGGTCTGAACAAATATTGCATATTCCTCTATATTCATTCTACTAGAACTTCCAAAAGCATTTGAATGCTTAGCTGGAGAAATAACAATAATTCATAAAATAGGAATTTGGGAATGGAGTTGGGGTGTAAGGAGTGGAAAGCTGAACATCCAAAAGAACAACCTGATTTTTTTTCTTCTTGTACTTTCAGAGATTTCTATAAATGACTATATAGCAAACTTCATGGATGCCAAGTATCCAATAAAGGTCAAATAATTTAGTAAAGAGATATATTAACAGGCATCTAATTTAATGTTTTTTGTTTAGATGTTTATCTTATATTTTCTAATTCTGAGTGATGAACTATTTTTTTGGCATCAATCCTCACTTTCTATCGATTGTACAACTGTTGACTGCATTTTATGTCAGTGTTTTATGTCAGTATTCTTATAGGAAAACATTTATTGTTGCTGTGTGCCCTTGCTGTTTTCACTTTGTCCATTGTGCTGGTGTTTGAATGAAAAACAAACTAAAGGGAGAACATGACTGCTCCTAAGGGGCTGAGGTTTTATTATAAATATAAGGGGGGCACCAGTACACAGGAGGGTGAGCATAGCCATAGGCAAAGTTATCTCGGAGAGTCTAGAGTGAATACAGCTGGCAACCTAAAAGGAGGAAGAGAGAGATGAAAGCCAGGAGTCCAAAGGCCAAGGGACAAAGAAGCCAAAAGGCCAAAAGCCCAAAATGCAAAAGGACCCCGTAGCCAGAATGGCTGGTTTATACAGGGAGCAGAGGCACTGGGGAAATGGCTGTGAATCTCAGGGCTAGAATACAGTGATATTTTATTTCTATTTTAATAAATAAAGTTCACCTGAAGGTCAGAGTGCAGAGCTAAGCCACTAGAGGCCAGGGAGTGGCGGCACACACTTTTAACCCCAGGACTCAAAACTACCGTGGGCTACCTGAGATTAAATCTGTCTAAAAAGAGAAATAGACCTCACACAAAGGTGCTCTCAGCATTTGGGAGTCACAGGGCTTTAATCCCAGCACTAGGGAGGTGGAGACAGGAGTGATGTGACTGGGTAGAGAGAGGAATGTAAGGCAGGAGGAGACAGGAGCCCATCGCAGTCTGAGGTTTGGTGGAGAGCATTGCCGTCTGCAGTGGTGCTGAGGACAGGACTGCCTCATTGTTGGTCTGAACCTTGGTAGAGGTAAGAACTCTCTAGTGGTTTGGCTGCTTTGCTCTTCTGATCTTCAGCTTGAACTCTAATATCTGTCTCTGGGTTTTTATTTTCCTGCTACACCATAGAGCTTGAGAGTAGGGGGCAAGTTATGCCGGATAGGAAGACCCTGTGACAGATACTAGCAATTCTGAAGTGTGTTATGGGCTAGCTGACTCCATTTTTTTCTTCCTTTTCCTAGTTAAACTTCATGTTACAATTTGGTCCCTTTCTCTATCGCTCCCTCTGATGGTTTTCCCTAAGCGTGTCTGAAGCTAAAGATCAACATGCTTTTTTTTTTCTTTTAGATATGGTCTTCCTCTGTAATCTCTGATTTATGTATTGTTTCATTGTTCTGAGAACTGGTAGATAGCATAATTAAACTGCTAATTGCAAAAAGTTCTGCTTTTGAAGTCACTTGCTACGTACAGCAAAACATTTCAGAAGCTTTCCTCTAAATCCCCTCCATTCACAAAAACAATAGTTCTGTTTTATCAAATTCGATATACATTTGTTTTTATTTTATTTCTTTTTTATAGACTTTGTGATGTTATTTGTGTGCTGAGAATGGAGCACAAACTTAATACATCTCAAACATCCACATTGTCCCTTAGTTACTTCTCCTGATTGTGTAAGTAGAGACACTATTGAAAGTTTATTTACTGTGAATCTTCAAAGTGACATATTTGTTTGTCTGTTTGTTTAACACAATATCCAAGCTGGCAATGTTGCAATCCTGCTTAAGCTCCCTGCATACCAGGATTACAGAGTTTTGCAACTATAATTGGTTCAAAATCTTCTCTAATAATTACAACATTGAGAAAAAATGGACAGTTAAATTGTCCTCATTGGAAAGCAAACCTGTTTTTATTTGTTCAAAAAAGCAGGCAATCAAAATCCAAAGCATTTGCCTGGCCAATAGCCATCAGCATTTTGTGATATAGAAGGTGGTCTGTGCTCGGAGTGTGATGATTCCCTACAAGCTATCGATCCCTAAACAGCTTCAGTCTTGTCCCTTTCCCAGGCACAGAGCTTCTGCCATTAAATCATGCATACTTCATGAACAAAGATGGCCTTCCTGGACCCAAGCATCCTTCCAAAATGCAGGCCTCTGCTTTCTTCTAGCATTTTCATCGGATGAACTGTTTATCCACTGTAATTTCACTCTTTTTGTTTTAGTGTGGCTATGTTTTGCTTTTCTTGGCTTTCAGTATTTATATTAACTGGTCTATTTAGTTGGTGTACATTTCAATGGCAATGTGCATGTTAGATATAGAGAAGAGAGGAAGAGGAAAAAAGAAAGCTGGAAATGAGACAATTAAACTGAGACAAACAGTAGAACCCAATAAAGCAACTGATATTTATTTATGTTTTGCTTCTGATACTTAGCCAATCTAAATTCACTTATAGATAGGAATGGATTAGGCTTGGTATATAAAAGATTGAGAAAGATTCACAATAATAATAAAGAATACTAGTTTTAGTTTTATTTGAATTTCAATCAAGAGAACAAGTGTAGAAATTAAAACAAATCCTTGGGCTAGCATCTAGTGCACTGGGCAAAACCATAGCTGTAGTCTTCCACCAGAAAAACAGCTTCCTGATGAAGGAGAAAGTAAAGCAAATGTTCAAACAAAATAGATTTTTTTTGTTCAAAATAGAATTATCAACTAGAATAGTCTATAAAATAGTAGAGGAATATAAAACAAAAAATCCTAAACTAAACTAATAGGTAGAAAAATCTAAGGTATTTGTGCTTTTGCTGAGGAATTCTAAGTATTTGAGGATATAGGTGTGGATTTTGTTTTACTAGTACAGACTATGAACTAGGAGGATGCCTGCTCAAATTAACTGTACTTACATAAAACTACATGAAAGCTTTTGATTATATTTTGTGATCAAGATTATACATTTTTAGTTATCATAAAATTAATATGTCATCCTTTATTCCGTGGGAATTCTCATGGTATTGACCCATGGACTTGAACTTATGCCGATCAGACATTTCTAAATGATTTGATAACTACAAAATAGTACTGTGAACATCATCTAGATATTCTATTGAGAGTACGTTGTCACTGGAGGTTTCTCTCCTGCCTGCCAGTTCCCACATAACCATTCTGAGGCTTCATATTAATTACAAAATGTTTGACCTATTAGTTCAGGCCTATTACTAACTAGTTTTTACATCTTAGATTTACCCCTTTCTATTGGTCTGTGTACTGGTAATGCTATGGAATCTTACTATTCTAGAAGCTTCTGGCATCTCTCTCTATCCCATCTTTCTCCCTGTATTCAGTTTGGCTTTTCTACCCAGCTATATTCTGCCCTGTGATAGGCCACATCTGCTTCTTTGTTAACTGATGCTAACGGCACATATTACCAGCATACAGAATGAGCAGCCCGATCAGTACACACTCTAATTAGTAGAAATGTATTTAGATGCATGTGTGGCCAATTGTTGGCCTTAGAGAATGATGACGGAGCTGGAGAAAATGCACATGCAAGTACTGACTAGATAAGGTTAATGATCCAACATTTAAGAAATTATACAAGTGACAAATATTTTAAGGAAAAGGAGGTCAAAACCCTTTAGATGCAAAGGAATATATTTATAAAACGCATAAACAATAAAAATTGAGATGCTCTAATCAGCATCTCAAATTTAATATATTTAACGACCCCTCCTGTGACCCTCTTTACTGTGGTACACTCTAATGTCCTTTGTCACAGTCAATGACATTTCTATTTTCCATGTAGTTTTGAGTTAAATTCTGCCTTGATCTCATTATTTATTCCATGCCTCACACTCCATTTATATCCAATCTGTCACCACCTCCTAACATATATTATTTTATATTTCATATTGTACCTGATGGTTCTGATTTAACCCAGGGACTTGCGTGTTCTGCTCAAGACCTTTGATACAGTCTGACCTCCTGAAGTCATTGTTGTTTTTATTTCTCTTTTGTCCCAAGTCCTCCCTTGTCACCAGACTATCTTCTCCTGTTTTGCTTTCTTGGACTGAAACTAATTTTTCATCTATTCTCAGTTTCCCTAGACCTTCCTCATCATAGCACTCAGCAAAAACCTTAACAAAATTTGGAATATAATACTCCTGGTGTTCAAGGCTGCTGTGGCTAAGGATGCAGGTCAGTGGCAGAGTCTTTTCCTGGCATGCTGGGGGCATGGGTGTGGGTTCAGTGTAGTTGCGAGATTGAGATTTGTTCTTATGATATCCTGATATATACAGCAACAGAGTCCTTTACAATTAAAAATGTAAGATATTTATTAAAAATTAATAAAGAGCTACTCATGAGCAAGTGCTTCTATTCCACAGATTGGGAAACAGAGGTTAATGGTAAAGGAACTGTGGGATTTAAAGCTGAACTAAATCCTGATGTCATCTAAGCCAGCTTCCTATTTGATCCATCATCTATTAGAGATAAGATCTTTATTAAACATCATACCTTCATTTAAAGAACTGTCATGGCATAGTGAAGTGTTCACGCAGTTTAGAGTTTGGCTTTATTATATGAACTGTGTGAGTTTCTTTTACCCTTATTTGTCAATAGTTTCCATATCAAATCTGTTTTTACAGGCATTTAATGTTCATCATTTCTTACTGTGCAAATCTGCTTTCAGATTCTCAAAATACTCTCCGACGTTCCCCACATTAAGTTATATTTTAGGTTGATTCCATGTTCTTCATCTCCTGCTACCATATCTATAAAAGGTATTCTTTTAATTATATTTCAGGATGACACTCTAGTATATATTTCTACTTGAAAATCTCTTCAATTTCCCACAAGATGAAAGTGAACCTCCATTCTCCAAGAACAGTCTTTTTCATCCAAGTGTAAGACAGTATTTTGTACTGTCATTTTCGTCACAACACTGCCTGGAAAGGGAGAAGTAGCTCATTCTTGTCTTTCCCTCTCACTGCCGGCTCAATACAGCTAATTTATCATCAATTTCCATGGGAACATATAACCTAAATATCTCCAAGTTTGCTCCTTTCTCCCTATTCCCACTGCTACTGTCTTTGATCTTGCTCTACTTTTCTCTATTTCAACCGCTTTCCTTGCTTTAAATCAGTTCATCTTCAGAGCTCCCATCATGCATGCTAATAGTCTTTTCAAGATAGAAATTCACCATGATGGAATCAGGATAACAAAAATGGACAACCATAACAATGCCAGGCACAGAGGGTCATACACTTCGATTTCAGATGCACAAAGCATCTAAAATTGTTGGTCACATAAAGGCCCAGGATAAAGGAATGGGTAGCAAGTGTTTCAGGAAGGGAAATCCTACAGTCAACATGCAAAATCACAATTTTGCATGATTATTCTGAACTTGATCCTCAAGATCTAATTTATAATGTAATGCCAAGAGGTAACAATACTGTTCTGTTTGCTTAAAAATCTGTTATGTGTGCCTCTCACTAAATGATGTCATAGTCTTCTTTCAAACCAAACGTTTCACTAGCCAGTATTTAATTTGGTTTTGGCATAAAATGTTTCTGTTGATCTACTGTTTAACATTTTGATCAAAAGGAACAAAATCATCTGAAATTAGCTGGAGAAAAATATAATTATTGGCTCACAGATCTCAAGAATGATTGAATATCCAAATCACAGAGAAGTCGATGATAACTGGGTATTTGGAGTAATTATACAGGTACTTACACATCATGGATAGTATGTTTAGCTGTTTTTGAGCTTCTCTGAGTTTCCTCAGATACCATCTTGATTGTTTTTTTCATCATTTGCATACTGTCTAAATGAACAAAAATATACTTTAGCAACAAGACCTGTTACTTAAATGGAATAAGACTTTGTAAAAAAAAATCAAGGTTATGATGTTTTATCCAAAATTCCTTTTAGAAATAAAATACATAGCTTTTTGGAGACACATTTTGTTTTAAATGATGATGAAATCAGAACAATTGAAACTCACAGCAAAGGAGTAATAAAAAATAAGTAACTGAAAAAATTCCCAGACACAATCTGATCAAGGTTTCAAAGAGTTAAGCAGTTTACAGAGTGTAAAAAACAGGTACATATTTCTGTCACTCATCCATAATATTGTAAAACTTGGACTTGATTTTCTTTCTAACATTATAACTTGCCTTTTAAGAAAAGCTACAGGTATGCTTCAGGGGAAGAAAATGTGTTGTGGTCTCAGAAATTATTTATACTGTAGTGTTGTTCCTGAAATTCTGTTTGATAAAGGACTACACGGTTGCTGCTGTTCGGGGGGGGCTAAGTCAAATCTTCCCTACTGTGGTTTTGTTAGCAAAGCCGCACAACTGAGAATGGCATTCAAAAGAATACATCTTTTCTCAATACGCCTTAATTTCCATAGGTAGCCCAAGAGCCAAGCGCAGTATGTGCCTGAATCTAATTTGCTTCTTTTCTTATATGTGCACAAAATATATGGTATCTAAATTGGTTTAATGGAGGCAATTATCAGAACAATATGCCCTGAAAGTGCTGTGTGTGAGGAAAATCTGACAAAATAGAAATACACCTTGCAGATAGAGTTGTATCGTTATACATGCAAACCAGAAAGAAAGCAGTCTAGCCCTGAGTGGCTTCATAATGTTCGTGCTACGCTAGTTTGAGTTCCTTATACTCTACCCATGGCTGAAAATTTACTGGAACACTATATTCTCATGCTACAGACATATAAATATTGACTTATTTTATTTCATGTAAATGCGCCTAGTTATCCTATCTTATACCTGTTACTCTGAATCACCAATGCTTAGATTTAAATAATTATAAATTAATAACATTATTAGTAGTACTTCCTGTAATAGAGAAGCCTGACACGCAAAAGCGATATTCATTTGCTGCGTATTAGCCAGCCTCAAAGCAGCTTTTCTCGTCTGGAAATCTAGTAGCGACACATAAATGTGGTATTAGAAGTTAGCATTGACCTAGCAATTTTAAAATCATTAGGGAGAAACAATAGTGATTGGGCTGTTGCTGTCTGAAAGGCATGTGTATCCAGCACTTTTACTCTAAATCCTTTATGGTCCCCAGTAATTGCTGAGCTATTTAGCAAAATGGCAGAAATTAGTTGCTTTGCTAATTGCAGTTCTGTTCATTTAGGAAGATAGGTATCTCTAACACTTGTAAGACATTTTTCCTGTCTTTTCTTTCCATAACATGACCTGTCATTTTTATACAAAGCCAAATATTACTTTTAGTAACTATTTTGTATTTATTGGAGTGGTAAGAATAGAGATGTTTTTGATGCTTGCTGTAAGAAGCAATTACGTACAAACAGTGCCATTAAGAACTAAAAGAACTTCCTGCATCTCTTGTGTTGTTTGAAATATGAAATGGAGGGACAGAAGAGAATTGATATTATTATATTAATAGGCAGGGGACAAGATACATATATGTGGTCTTATATTGTGATTCCTCATTGTGCCTATTAGAATATATTACAGTAATTGCTCAGAGCCCCAGCTATTGCTATTTTATACAGGATCTAATGCAACTTCAAAATTCAAGTTACTTTTCATATGCTTAAACAGAAAGAATGTCTAAGAGAGATAAATAAATATTTTCTTGCAAGCATAATCTAGGCAAATTGTGGGAGGCTTCAGAATTTCAAGAGAAATTGATACATGTCAGAGTAAAAATTTGTTGAGAAATTAAATGTAATTCCAAGTAGTTTTGAAAGATATTGCAAGCTTTGGAATCATTTGTTAAAGGAATCAAGTATGAATGCACGGCAGAAATTCAGTTCAAAGTTGTTCTACCTCTTTCCATTGGCTATCAAATGTGCACATTGACGTTACATCAACACGACACTGTTGAATAAGAACTTCAGACACCGTAAACACATCAGCACAGGGCTCAGCATTCCTTGATGGTTACTATACTAAGAAGCACCATTTGTTTATTGGCTAGAGGATGTTTTTAAAGCTGTAGCAGAAATCTACTTTCAAATAAACACTAAGTCATGAAGGCCTTTCATTAATGGCATGAAGAAAACAAAGCAAAACTAATTATAAAATTAAATATGAACTAGTTGTTTTATGTTCCCTTGTGTTGCCACATTGTCTCTGGAATGGACTGTGAGTGAATTTCAGTTTTCTGCACCAGCTATGTTTTTTTTTGTTTTTTTTTTACAACAATACATCATCATTCCTTTTTATCATTAACATCCTACTAGGGACATTTTCTACAAAATACTGGATCCTTGAATATGTTTCTCTCTACTAGTTGTAACTTTCCTTAAACTGTACAAAATTTTACATTGATAGTTTAAAAATTTATACTACTGTAAAATTTTATCTATCTATCTATCTATCTATAATCTATCTATCATTTTAAATTTTATTATATAAATGAATCATTTTATTGGTAAAAAGATATTTAGTATATGATATATTTATATTTTCTGATTATTTAATTATATTAATTATATAGAGTTGTTTATATATTTTATTTAATTATAAGCAAATTCAAATAAGAAAAATGTTTCAAACATTATTTATTTTCATTTCTTTTGTAGTTTATGTTTTTCCATATAGCTCAATCCCATAGCTCCATCAAATTCTCTTATGAAAGTTACCTGTAACCATGTGAAAATACATTTCAATACAGGGAAAGAGTAGTCACCAATCTAGAACTTTGGAAGAAAATATAAAGACAAGTAATTGTCACACTTTTACTTTGTGAATAGTCAAGACACAGGTATCTATGAATCCCAAAGCATCTCTAAGGAATGTCAAGGAACCCAGTTTCAATCAACAGCAAGGAAAAAAGAATTTCAGAAACATTGCATAGTTTCTGAAGGGAAAATGATTGGAGAAAAGAAATTTGAAATTTTGTATGAATTGTCTCAATTAGTGATTGAGAAATTGTTGATCTTATAAGTATTAACATGATTTGGAACTCATAATAAAAAATCAGGAACAGAAAAGATAATTACACATTAGGTAGCTGAAGAATCTAGAAATTTTTAGCTCAATTTAATCCTCATTGTTTTCATTGTTAGTTCCCATTGTTCTGTAATGAGCAAAAAATATATACTTTTATTTTTTCTTACAAAGTGGAAAA
Organism: Ellobius talpinus; assembly: GCA_001685095.1. Taxonomy (NCBI): domain Eukaryota; kingdom Metazoa; phylum Chordata; class Mammalia; order Rodentia; family Cricetidae; genus Ellobius; species Ellobius talpinus. The sequence continues at coordinate 2,184 of LOJH01040247.1, read as the reverse complement.
TTCTACAACGGTGTTCCAAAGCACTCAGACATACTTAGATCATCTGCAGTTTGGGATGGTGGACTCCTTGGGTTGTTGATTCACTCCTGTGTTCAAGACTAGGACCAGTGGCACAAGACAGATGTCTCCAAAGAGAAGTTGTCTCTCCCATTTGGAATAAGCACAATATCATAGAAGAGTAAATTTGTATTTGATTTGAATAGGAATAGATCTGATAGGCTTATAGATTTGCATGCTTCGTCCCCAGTTGGAGAATTTCTTGGAAAGGATTATGATGTGTGGCCTGTTTGAAGTATGCGTCTTCCTGGAAGTGGACTTTGGGGTTTGAAAAGCCAATGTCCAGTTCCTCTCTTTCTCTCTCTTTCTCTCTGTTGCTTGTGGATCAGGATGTAAAGCTCTCGGCTACTGTTTTAACACCATGTCTTTCTGCTTCTAAATATAATGATCATGGACTAACACTCTGAAACTATGGGCAAGCCCCCAATTAAATGCTTTTTTTTAGTTGTCTTGGTTGTGATGTCCCTTCAGAACAATACAACAGTAACTAATTCAAATTTGGTACTGGGGAGAGGCATATTGCAGTGAAAAGTCTGTCTCTCCTGTTGTTGGAGGAATACAGAAGACTTTGAGACTTTGGGCTAGAAAAGTGGTTGAACTCTGTCTGAGGGTTTTATTGCTATTAAGAGATGCCACAGCAATGACAGCTCTTATAAAGGAAAACATTTAATTGGGACTGGCTTACAGTTGAGAGGTTTAGTCTACTGTCATCACAGTTGGAACATGGCCAGATACAGGAAGGTAGGTGCTTATGGATGAACCATGAATTCTATACCCGAATCAGTAGGCAGCAGGAAAAGAGAAATACATGGGCCTGGTTTGAGCATCTGAAACTCAAAGCCCACCCCCACAATGACAAACTTTGTTGGCGATCACAATAAAGAAGCCCAACACTAGCTCAGAGTGGAGTATAATAAAGGGTTCTTTATTTAGGGGTAGACTCAGAGATCATTAGTCCTCTGCACAAGTGGGGAACAGGAATTGAATTCAGCAGCCAAGATGGTATACAGGCATCTACATCTGCTTGTCTAGCACCCAAGGCCATGCCCAAAATGGGCCAGCATCTCAAATGCCATTGGTTGAAGGAGTTCCCTCAGCACTTCCCTGTTTTGTCTCAATAAGAGAGTTCCAAACCCAATACAAAACTATATACAATAAGAACAGATATCAAGTGTAAAAATTAGAATTTCAATCAGTATAAACTCTACTAAGCAAGAAACATATCCTAAATGTTTCAATAATTATCCTATTCTAAGTAGTCTAATAATGGTAACCAACGTGAGGCAACCTCATCGACATAACAGCTGAGAGAGCTTGGGAAGGAATTCTACACACACACAGTCAAGCACAGCTTCATGGTAGCAGCACTTTCTCAGGTGGGCTCTGTTTGCGAGAAGCAAGCAGAAACATGATTCCTTTAGGAGAAGGCTTCCTCACTCATCAACAGCAGCAAAAAGTATATGGTTCCTTTAAGAAGGATTCCTGGTTCATGCTAGTTGCACAAACAGCTGTGGATCTTTCAGGAGGCCAAGCACTTGAATGGGGTTTGTGGGCAGTGTGCTACAAGCTATTTTGTGGCATCCTGGGTCAACTGCTTCCCAGAGTTGAAGTGGTGAGGACAGCTCCAACCCAGTGGTCCCAGAGCTGGAAGTAAAGGTATCTTCATCATATTGAAAGGCCAAGAGAGGTGGAGCCAGCATCGAGGGCTACTGTGACCAAGCTGCTTACCATTTTAAAATGCTTTTTGTCAGAAAAGGATTTCAGATACACAATAGGACAGATTCAGACATAAAAGACCTCTAAATGAGACACAGTGTGTTCAAAAAATGTACATAGGCTTGGAAGAGAGAAGAAAAAGAGTATAGACTGTTACAAAAAGAAGTAAAGACTTAAAGAGACAGTAAAAGTAATATAAAAGAGTACAGTGATATATTAAAGGAGTAAAGAAAAATAAACCTCATAAAGATGAAAAATACACAGAGAGTCTGAACTGTGTATAGCATTGTGTTTTTCTTGAATGTTTTGACTGTGAATGAAAAACACAATGTCAAATTTCAAATTTGGGTCCAAGAAAATGTTGCTTTGGAAAAGAGGTTGTGCTTTTGTTTCCATAGAGGATAGAAAGCT
>LOJH01040246.1:0-14660 GCA_001685095.1 Ellobius talpinus | reverse complement strand
GGATGTGGAGTAAGGGGAACACTAATCCATTGCTGGTGGGAATGCAAACTTGCGTAAGAATCTCTTGTATGAATTTCTTGAACGAACCCAGGAACTGTCATTGATCTGTATGAAACTCTGAGAGCTAATGGTGTCCACAATGACTTCTGCTACCTTTGGGTCCTTCTCCCCATTCTCCAAAGACAGAAGAGCAAGGTGAAAGCAACTGGCTATGGAGACATGAGTGAATGGTGCTTTGGTAGTATCTTTGGGGAAGAGAGCTGGAAAATAATTGGAAGACAGAATCATGAGGACCATGTGATGGTTCCGAAGTGAGACTAGATAAGTAGGAATATTCAAAGATGGCACTCTGGGTTTATGGCTTCTATGAGTGGGAAAATGTTTTGGTTATTTGCTGGATGAGAGAGAATGACAGGGTGATCAGCTTAAAGGCAGGGAAAAAATGCTTTAATCATGCTCAGCACTCGGCAGAGCTTGAGTTGACACCAAATATGAAGGTAGCACCTTGCCTGTATTTTGCCACAGACACCCACTGTGGGTTAATAAAATAGTCTCTGCTTCACTATATACTAGAGCTTTGGTTAATGCATTTATCCATTATAACTCTCATGGGGTGAATAGAGATAATAACTCCCAACTTTATCATTATGATTTTTTAAATATAGAGTCACGATAGAAGCTGAAGGTAGAACTTAGCTAGAGGAGTACTGGTCTTGCATGTAGGAGGCCCTGGACTTGACTTCCAGCTTGGCCTGCCAAACATAAAAAGTGTTTAGGATGGATAATAGCAAGTATGCACTAAGCTTTCAATTAACAATGTCCACTTACATTCATCCCCTCAGGGAATTTGTATCTGATACAGGACAGCTGGGAAAAATAAACAGATGGGAATAATTATTAATAGTAGGAGCTCATTTTTAAAGTAATTGTTGGTGGAGCCTCTGTTGACACAGAACACATAACTGCATTTGATTTTGTGGGAACACAAAATCCTCACCAAGCGAGTATAGAGCTCTCTCCAAGTGAGAACCTGGTATGAACCCTGTCAGGACTCAACTCTCTGTAGCCCAGTCTGTATACACCTTTCTTTGCTTCTTCCCCAATATAGATAGATCAATGGCAGAGGATGTATTAAGAAGGAATCAATGCAAGAAAAACCAAGAACAGACCCCTTCCAGCCTACTTAGTTAAACTTTAATATTATGTGTAAGGGCAGATCATACAGTTAACATAATTTTATGCACAGCACATGTGCATATGCAAAAACATGTAAATCATATCACTCTAAATGCAAATATATGCATGGTCTTTTTTGTTATCTATGCCACTTAGATATGACCCTCAGGATAACCTTAATAGAAACCACTACCTTAGGTACCACATTTTAACTGAATCACTGATCTGAGATTTTTTTCAAGAAATTTGGGAATGAAAAAGAAACCTGTTTTACAGTTTATATCTGTGTGGGTTTAACCACTTGGTATAATTCTATATATTGTGTTCCTTTTACTAGCTTTGCTCTATTTGTTAGTGTTGTGTGTGTGTACATATTTTCTTTCCCACTACCCTCCACTCCAGATTTCAAGTTCCTTCAAAGAAGGTGTGGTGATTTATATGAGACGACCCCCCTCCAGGCTTGGACTTTTGACACCCCAACTGGTGGCTGTTTGAGAAGGATTTGGAGTTTACAGTTTGTTGAAAGAGTTGTGTCACTTGGAGTGGACTTGAGGTTCCAAAGCCTCCCCTGTCCCTTCTGCACTCTATTTCCTGCTTATGGTTTGAGACGTGAACTTCCAGTTACTCCACGCTGCTGTGTCTTTGCTCTGCAGTCATAGACTCTAACTCTCTGGAATCATAATCCCAATTAAATACTTTCCTTTATAAGTTACCTTACTCATGGTGTTTTATCACAATAAGAAAATAATTAATGTGCTATATGAACTATAATATATGTACTATAATTATATATATATATATTATAATCACTATTTTTCTTTGCAATGCTCACAACTACCTCTTCATAAACCTAGCTATTTCCAGAATTCTAGTTCACGTGGTATGGCTCCAAAGGTCTCCATAAACCAGATCCACACATTCTGGCCTGAGAAGCTTAGAAACTGCAAGGATATTAATGGTGGTAAAACAAAGAATTTATTTCAATGTGGCCTAAACTGAGATGCATATGGGACTAAAGTGGCCTTCAGTATACTAACAGTAACTCCAAGATTATATAAGGGACAAACATGGGACAATGACTGAGGAGCATATGTAGTTGAACAATGGGACAGAATTGGGACACTTATTATCACAGGGTGAATTGTATGGTGTCCCTCAGGCACAGGAGAAGTCACTATTAAGTCACAGAGGTAGTTCGGTTTTCCACTCTGGTATGTTTGCCTGGAAGGTTCCCTGTTCCTGGGATCTGAGTTAAGCTGAGGGAAAATCACTCACAGAGAGAGCAGGCCATTAGAAAATCAGTCAGTGAAGACACCAACTTGTAGAGAGAATGAGCCGCCACATGAATTAGCATCATTGAAACTGTTCCTTGCCTGCCTTTCCATTCTCTCTTCCATGGTTCTCTCTTCTGCTGGACTATGTTTGCCTGTCCTCTTTGGCTCAGCACAGTCAGGGATGCTCTGCCTTGCAGGCCTGGGACTCCTGAACTGCGCATCCTGTGTCCTTCCGCCAGATCTTCCCATCTCTTATCGCAAATTATTCATCCATCATTTTTCATCATCTATTTTGGATTCTACTAACATATCTAGTTTCTATATGACAAAATCACTCAGAACTTACTTAGAGTTTTTAGATTTGGACATGGCCGTCTCCCTTTAGAGACATTGTTTCATTCCACATGAGGTAAAATGACCTGCCTTCTCCTCAGACATAACCTAACTACAAAGATCATTAGGACTCTTCCTATTTGTCTCATTCTGTGTCAGGGTGAGCTCCAGTCCTGTAGACAATTTAAAAAATTGACAAATGAAGTGCCCTGTATGGTGGAGCCCCAAGCTCCTTCCTGGTTATCACCACTCTTACTTCTTTTTCCCTTTTCCTTTTCTTTCTTTCTATTGTTTCCAAAATCTTCATTTCATTTCATCTAAGCATTCCTCACTCTTAAGTTCAAGTTTACTGACTTCATTCCCACACACCTGCTCACATCCCAGATCCGTCTGCACTCAATTTTTCAAAGGTTTTCATTGGGCTTAAGGGTATACTTCTTGCTCAAATAGCTTCTAAGTTCCATGGGGAAATGAACGGTTCATTGTTACCTTGTCAGCATAAATTTATAGAGAACCACTTGGGGCCCTGTGGATGCTTTTTAGGGAAATAGCTCTTTTAAGGAATAGCTCTGTAACAGGTGCCAGGGAGGATACCTGAAGTCTTTGTTCTTACAAATATAAAGCCAAAACAATTTTGAAGCAAGATTTTTTTTTCCTTAAGAAAACAGGTAAGTTAAATACCTGTTTATTTCCACTTTTTGTTTGCTTGTCTGTTAGGGTAGGTCTTGTTTTATTTGTCTTTTTCCTATACAGTGGAGCAGAAAACCTTTTCCTGTAAAGAGCTGGATATCAACAATGTAGACTTTGCTGTTTACTCAGTCTCTGTCCCCACTGCTCAATTCTGCCAGTGTTGTGCAGTATCAAGAAGACTGGGCGTGGCTGTGCCAAAACACAAGAATGGATGGGAGAGAAAAGGCAGGGAGTGAAGAAAGAGGCAAAGAATCTTTGTTCTCTCATCCGGCAGAAAGCTCCCGGTGTGGTAATACTTTGATCACCAAAAGTGATCCCTTGTTTTCAGTGTGTACATACAAGGCAACAGGAAGGGATGAAATCCAGAGTGCTGAACTCACTTCTTACAGCATCAGCAGGTACCCATCTACCCATCTAGCCCTTCATTCATAGATTGAGTCTGTCTTTGACCCACTTCATTGTAACAATAGTACCTGCAGAGAAAAAAAAACAGATAACACATCCTAATCTAGAAGGGAAGATTCTAATGCATATTTTTCTTGTTAACATCATTTATAAATTTTAAATCATCAATAAGATATCAGCTTAATGAAATAATTACCTGAGACAACATAATGATTAATAGTGATTATCTGCTTCCTAGGGCCCAGAATCACCTAGGAGACAGACCTTACTTGTGGGGGATTACCTAGGTTAACCTAACTGAGCGGGAAGGCCCACCCACAATGAGAGAAGGACCACTACATGGGCTGAGCTCTTGGACTGACAAACGCACAGACAGGGCACCAACAGTAGCATCTATCTCCCTGTGTTTCCTGTGTGGCCAGGACTCCCCACCATGATGGACAACATGCTGGAACCATGAGCCAGAGTAAATGTTTACTCTGTGATTTTTATCGGGTGTCTTGTCTCAGCAATGATGCAAGGACTAATACAGTTAACAAAACACAGAATGTGACCCAACACTGCAGTTTAAGAAAATTAGTGACATATTGTGACATGAAAGCCCTCAGTCTTGTTTCTTCCTGGTCCCCAGATGCTGCCTAAAATGCCCCACTGTTCAGCGGCAGGGTCTTGTTATATCTCAGATAATAAAATCAAAGGGCAGAAGCAAACTTTTCTTGTTATTTAAGAAAAAATCTGTTCATTTTTATTAATTTTGAGTCTTAGGAAAATATACACAATGCATAAAAATATAGTTAAGACTGCATTTATAGTAAGATACAAATATAACAATTTTAATGTTTCAATATTATATATGCACATATATGGGTACATATAGTTTTGCCTTTATGCATCTACATAAAATATAGGATTCATATGTGAAAGAAAAATATGCTATCTGTCTTTCCGAGTACAATTTATTTTACTTAATCTGATTTTTCCCTTTTAAGCAAAAGACATGATTTCATTCTTCTTTGAGGATGCGTAAAATACCCTTATGTATGTAATGCTTCCTTTCCTTCTCTCATCCCTCTGCTGACGGACAAGTAGGCTGATCCCATGAGTTAGCTATTGTGAATGGTGCTGCAGTAAACATGGATGGACATGTGCCTCTATGGTCACTTGAATTAGAATCCTTCTGGGTTTGCAGGAATGTATAGTTGGGAGTCACCTAGTCAATCCTATTTTTAGTTTTTTGAGTAGTCTCCATAAGGTTTGGGGTTTTTTTTTAGTTTTGTTTTTATATCTTTGTCAAAAATTAGGTCTTGAAACCTAGGCTCATAGGGCCTCACAGAGACTAAACCATCAACCAGGGAGGCTGGCTAGGACTGACTTAGACCCTCTGCTTGCAAGTTACAATTGTATAGCTTGGTCTTTTTGTTAGGACTCCTAACAGTGAGAGCAGGGGCTCCAGCTCTATTGCCTGCTCTTGGGACCATTTCCTCCTACTCAGGAGTGTGCTGCTTAATATCCTTGAATTTAAGTAGTTTTTCCAGTTTTTCTCTCAGTTGTTTTCTAGGTTTTTGTATTTCTTTTAGAAAATAATTGACTGGACTGCTAAAGTTGAAATGGAAGATTCCGTAGATGATTGTGAGGTCAATTTGTTTTATCGTCACTTCTGGTTAATTCTAGTTTGAAATAACTGTTCCTATTCTTTTCTTCGGAATGCCACTTTTCATTCTGTCACCCTAAGGCTCTGTTTGTCTTTGCTTGTTCGGTGCCTTTCTTGCAGGCAACAAATAGATTGTCTTCATTTTTAATCTAGTCTACCAACTTGTGCATTTTTTGTTGGAAATTTGAGACTATTATCATTTAGAGTTATTGAAGGTATGTAACCACTCTCTTGTTATCTCTAATGTTTGGTATTTTTCTGATCCTTATTTTCTTTCTTTTCTTTTGTGTTTTTTTTCCTTTTCTGCAGCCTCATGGATCTGTATATCATTACTTTTGTTGTTGGTAAGTTTTAAAATAATAGCACATCTTCAGTTCATTTAGAAATCAGTATCCAAAGTAAAAAAATTCTCTATTGTCCTCAGCCTGCCTCCTATCCCCTGAGAGTCACCTCTTTTCTTCACAAAGAAGTTAGTCCTCCCTTGCCTAGATAGATTCTCTGTGAAGTCAAATGGATTTTCTCCTCTGAAAACTCTGTTAAAACCCAGATCCAGTAGAAGCAAGTCTGTCACAAATTCAGTGTACTGCTTCATTAAAGAGTAATTCATCCCAGGGAGCTCCCCAGCAAAGGCATCCAAGAGGAACCTCTGTTCCATTCGAACAGCACTGGTAATTATTTCTTTTACTCTCTGCTCTGATGTTTTGTGTACCAGGTGTTTGGACATCAGGCAGCTAAAGTCACAGTGCAAACCATAGTCTCTGCTAATAAGCTCTTTGGAAAAATCTGTGGCTGGTCATCAGTCCTTGTTTCTTGAGCCAGAACACTGATTGATATGAAAGAACCAGAAAAGAAGATTCCTTCCACAGTGGCAAGGGCTACAACATGTTCTCCACAGCCTAATCTTCAATTGCTTGCTAGCTATTCTCGTTCTTTCATGTCCCCCAACCTAGTACAGTCTGTCTTCTTCTCAAACAGGGCTCCATTTAAATGGCATTGAGGAGAAATTCCCATTCTTTAGAGTCTACATTGTGTTTGTGATGAGACTATACCTTTCCGAAAGTATGTTTTCTATGGTAGATTGGAAGCCATCGAAACAGTAAGTTTTTATATTTTAACTACTTGTATAATTTGCCTCACCCAATTTTTATTTATTCTACCATCACTGACTGCAAAGATAACCAGAACATGAGATATGTTAAAAAATTTTGTCTCCTAGTACAGATAATTGTCTATTAATCTTTTCTTCAAAATTGCCAAGGCAGCTCTTGTGCAATAGTGAACAGAATATTATTTGGGGACAATAAAACTAAAAATCAGTGTTACCTCAGACCTGAAATACAAAAAGAGTCGTGTGTAAGAGAGTCAATAACAGTAGATGGTTCATCCAATCTTGGTGATTTGCAAAGAGGCATCAATAACTTTCAGGGTACAAAATAACTTTCAGGGAACAAAGTAACGTAACATGACAGGAGCACACAGCAGAGAAAGCGGCTCACGCAATGACAGCAGGAAAACAGAAACAGAGTGAGAAAGAGAACAGGGCCCACCGTTCTTTCTTGACACACACCCTAAGACCTAAAATCTCCTTCTACGCTCTCTTTTATGTCTCACCATGTGACAGTGCCAAACTGAAGCCCAAACATCTGAGCCTGGGGGAACATTCTACACATAAACGGTATCAGAATTCTACTCTTCTCCCTGTGACTACTTGGAGATGAAGACCCAGAAAGAAATATAGTTAAATAAGACCACAAGACAAAGATGCTATAAGAGGAAGAGATGTCTCAAGTGTTGGGGTATAGCTATGTACTCCAAATTGAAGCATTTCTTCCCAAAGGGAAGAGAGACAAGATTCAGAAAGTAAACACAACTCCAAAGTCTCAGAAAGTTCCTGAAATTCATGAGGCTCACAGGCCCCTTCCCAAGATTATGAAAGTAGTCAAAATTTCTGAAGAAAGGAAACTCCCCAGCCAAGCTTCCTGAACAGTCATGCAGAGAGCTATAAAATATAGTTTCCATGAGTTATCACTCCTGGTGGGGTGGTCTTGCCATGGTGCTGCTGCCCTTGAGTCATTCATGGTTCTGGAATAAGCCTTCAGCTATATTCTTATAGGTAACCCCAACAAACTCAGTGAGTCCTAGGCTAGAATCATTTCTTTGGTCTGTTCCTAATGCCATATATGGGGTAAAGAGACATTTGCTAATAATATTCAGCAAGAAAAGTTAAACAACAAACACATAATGAAAAGGTCACAGGAGCACAGGACAGAAAGGACAGTAATATCTGAAAACTAGGAATAGAAGTGCTGCCAGCACCTTGCTTTGGGACTTCTGGCCCCTGAACTGTGAAGCATGTCATTTGTTCTACCTGTCCGGCAATATTTTGCTTTGGCTGTGAGAGTGGGCTAATCTCTGCTCTCCCTTGCTTTCCTTCTTCCTTCCTTTCTTCTATCCTTCCTTTGCTTTCTTAAAAAAACACTATTCTTGTTTAGACATTTATTTATTCTCTTTGACCTCTCCTTTTCCACTTCCTTTCCTCTAAAAGAAACAACTTTGTTTTTATATTTGGGGGAAATATTTGAATGTGTTTCTTTGAAATAATTAATTGTATACTTGTGGTTTTGTTAACATAAATGCTATTTTGTGTTAAAAATTTCATTCTGTCATGCTTTTTATCAGTCCACATAAGATTTTTTTTATATCTATAGGGATTAATGAGAATCTCTGTCTACATATCAGTCTTGAGTGATACGCCTGTCTGTAGCATGCAGCCATAACACTCAAGAAACCCTTCCTCCAGCAAATAATAACTGGGCTGTCTCCAGCCTCTCTCCACTATGAAAAACAATGATTTAAGAACTAGCCGCATTCATTTTCAACTACAGTTTTGTATAGAGTGGAATCTCAGTAATAACAGATAGTTTCATTTTTGTTAGGTATTAGCAGAATGCTTCACAAGTGCTACATTCTTCTATAATCCTAGCTAAGCCAACATATACCCATAATCTTTCCTTCCACCAGCATATATTAGCTACTGTTTTATGTATCTGACAGGTCTTTGGGGACATGTCGTTGTTACTTTAATTTGCATTTATCTAATTACTAATGATTTTGAGCATCTCTTTGTAAGTTTATTTGTCCTTTGAGTTTCCTCTACTATGAATTTACTTTACATATATCTTTGGACCATTTTTCTCCTGGGATTCATATCCACATTTTGTTTATTTGTATGAGACTCATGTATATTCTAGAAATGAGTCTCAATGGTACTCAATATTGAATAAAAATCTTCAAAGTATTGTGATCAGTTACAGTCATTGTCTACCTCCTGATTCTATGGTGCTGTGCTTTTCCACAATTAGAAGACTATTCTTGTTATTTTTGATCAGTTTTATGGTTTTAACATTTAGATACATAAGCCATCCAGAGTCCTCTTTATAGCATTATCTGTTATTTTTATGTAATAAAATCTTTTCTCTAACAATACCTATGAAATAAATTGTCTGCTTTCCATACTATCTTGGACCCTTTCACTATTTATCAACTGTTTATGTACATATATGGTCAAACATATATGTGGATGTATGTATCTTTTTAACAAATTTCTAGACTTTTATTGGTATATTTTTATATCAGATTATATAATTCTAGATATAACATATGACAGTATCTAATAAAAAAACTAGCCTCTAATATTCCTTTAAAGTAAAATTTACTTTCCATCAACACTCAGATTTTGAAATGATTTGAATAAATTCCTTTCTGATTAAGATTAACTAAGGAATTATCAAGATTTTGTTTCTAAAATGACTAAGGTTTCATTTATATTACAATTAAAATTATTATTAATGCTTTAAAATATTATTACTTTTATGTGTTGATTTTATATTTGGCTTTCATTGAATTTTATTTTCTCATATATAAGGAATTTTTATTTTCCAGGCATGGTGGCGGCTATACCTGTACTCCCAGCATGGAGGAGTTTACCATGGATTCAAGGGCAGCCTGGGCAATATCCTGAACTCTAGGTCATCCTGAAATCTAGGTCAACAGAATAAGATTAAGAAGAAAAAGAAAAGGAAAGGAATAAGAAAGGAAGGAAGGAAAGAAGGAAGGAAGGAAAGAAGGAAGGAAGGAAAGAAGGAAAGGAGAAAATAGCATGCCTGAATCCTCTGTTGGTTTTAATGGCTTCCCCAGGCTGAGAACTTATGTCATATGTAAATTGCTCACTTGTGCTGCCTATGTATCTGAATTCTTTTTCTGGGCTATAATTACTGTTCAACATGGAATTACAGGCACTTTCAAAGGAATTTTTGTGTTTGTTGTCCCATAGGAATAGTTCAGAAACTTATTAAGTATGATATATACTTTGTAGTCAGAGTATTGATCTAGATTAATTTTCTGAGATATTATTCTGGAATAATTAGAGTCTGGGCAATGTCAAATGTGTTTTTATCATTTATGTGCCACAGCAGTCTTCCTCATTTCACATCTTAATTTCATTGATATTCTAATGGATTTCCTGTTATTGGGATCACCTTCTATTTCAGAAGCTTAATTTAATATGACTTAGTGGAGTTCAATGTAACTAATAAACTCAATTTATTGATGTGTATGTATTATACTTAGAACCTTCTACAATTTTGATGAGAAGTTTTACTTTTATATTTTATTAGGGCGGTTATGTAAATGAATCAATAAGTTAAATTACATCTTAAAGTGTTTCAGGATTTTATTCATAAAAACATTCAAACTTGATTTATTTCTGGAAATACTACTGCCCACTTTCAAAATTTTAATGAAATAAGTTCTCCATTCATTAAAGCAATTTATTAAGTAGCATTTTAATTCTATAATTACACATTGCCAGATTCTCACATCTAGGTCCTAAATCATACCTTAGGTTTGTTTGATAAAATATTCCTCTTTTAAATTTTATTTATTTTTATTTATGTGTTTTGCATGCAGGTAAGTCTGTGTGAGAGTGTCACATCTTGAAGTTACAGACAGTTGTTAGCTGCTGTTTGGGTGCTGGGATTTGAACTCCAGTCCTTTGAGAGAACAGTCAGTTCCCTTAAACCACTAAACAATCTCCCCAGCACTGATGAAATTTTCTAATGCTGTGGTGGTTTTATTAAGAATGTTCCCAGGGGCTCATGTGTTTGAATTCTTGGTTGCCAGTTGGTGGAATTGTTTGGGAAAATTAGGAGGTGTGGCCTTTTGGAGAAAGTGTGTCTCTGGATGTGAGCCTTGAGGTTTCAGAAAACTTAAAGCATCCCCAGTGTGCTCTCTGTCTTTAGTTGAGTACGAAGATGTGAGTTCTTGGCTGATCAAATGACAAATTTCAAAATGTCATTATTTTTTACCACTGTGCCTTTGCTCCTCCATCATGGACTAACCCTCTGAAACCACAAGCCCAATTAAACATTCTCTCGTTTTTATTGTTTTTATTGAACTATGAATTTTTCTCTACTTGCCTCTCTTCCCCCCCTTCTACCCTTTCCTGTGACCCCCTACACACACTCACACACAATCCCAATTACTCAGGAGATCTTGTCTTTTTCTCCTTACTATGTAGATCCGTGTAAGTCTCTCTTAGGGTCCTCTGTTGTCTAGGTTCTCTGGGATTGTGGACTGTAGGCTGATTTTTCTTTGCTTTATGCCTAAAAGTCGCTAATGAGTGAGTGCATATTATACTTGTCTTTCTGGGTCTGGGTTACCTCATTTGATATGGTTTTTTCTAGGTCCATCCATTTACCTGCAAATATTACTTTTTTACCGCTGAGTAGTACTTCATTGTGTAAATGTACCACATTTTCTTATTCATTCTTTGGTTGAGGGACATCTAGGTTGTCTCCCATTTCTGGCTATTATAAATAATGCTGCAATGAACATAGTTAAGCACATGTCCTTGTGGTATGATTGAGCATCTTTTGGGTATATACCCAAAAGGAGTGTTGTGGGGTCTTGAGGTAGACTTAAACATTTTTTTAAGATGTCTTGGGCCCTGTGCCTTGTCACACCCCAATAGAAAAGAAACTACTGCAAGTGTCATTGGTAAGTTCTTCTCTTGTTCGATAATCTGTACTGAATTTGTTGTACTGCCTTTCCGATTTGAAAATTTGGAGAGGCTTCTTTATGCAAATACTTATTTAATTTTTAAGAACCGCCCCTATATTTGTGTTACTCTTATCCAAATTCTGCTCCACGTTTACTGTCTTCAGTTTCTACTTCATTAATTTCTTTCTCTTCATTTTTACAGGTTTTTTTTTAGTTTTGTGAATTAAATATTTAGATCAAAAATTTTATTCATTATTACTTACTAATGAATGAATTGAAACTGGTAGGTGCCTGTAATTGCAGTTCTGACTGGATCCCGTGTTTAGCTGTGTGTCTCCCCCTCACTGTGCTCTGAGCATCAGAACTGCAGCTTCAAACCCTCTTCAATCCTGCGGTTATCTAGAAACAGCACAGTGGCTTTGAATGCTCACATGAGTGGAGCAGGTTCTTCTACATGTTTATAATGAACTTCTTGCAGTGTGGTGAGACAATAAACTAATCACACACTTTTCTCTTTACTTTGAATTTTATTTAAGATTTTCTTTATCTAATACACTTTGAAATTTAAAAGATATCAGTTGCCTATATCAAAAAGAATGTTATCTGTGTTTCCAGAAGCAAAATATTAATCAGATCTGGGATATCATCTGTTTTGAAAACATTTTAATTCTTCATGCAATTATTTGCCATTTGCTGTTAATATTTCAGACAGAGAGAGCTATTTCTAAAACACCACAGTGCTGGCCAGCTTTGAGTCATTGCGGTTAATTTTCAATATGACATTGCTGTTCCTCTAGTTAAGGCAGTTTTCCACTAAGATCTGCTTAGTGGTTTAGTGGTAGTATTTCCCTTGTTTTTCATTTACATTAAAGGTTATTGCCTTTCCTATTTTACATTTTCTGAGTTGCTGGGGGCACAAAGACAGCACTTTTTTTTTTACAAGACAAAGTTTCTCTGTGTAACAGCTCTAGCTGTCCTGGAACTGGGAACTGGGTCTTGTAGATCAGACTGGCCTCGAACTCACAGAGATCTTCCTGCCTCTGCCCCCCCCCCGAGTGCTGGGATTAAAGGTGTGCACAAACACCGCCTGGCTAAACACTCTTGTAGCTGATAAAGAATTCTGATATTGATTTATTTTCATTTGAAGTTCATCTTTTTTATAAATAAGGGAATTCAAATGTGTCCCATTTGTTGTATAATTATGATGGTTAGTCTTAATTATAATGTAGTGTTACATTTTGAACCTTTTCTGATTCATTGCTGTTTTCTTGTATCATTTTACATTTCCTTTTATTTTTTCTTTTCATTAGGTTTATTGGAAACATTATTCTGTAAATGAGACTATAATATCTCTATCACCAATGCATTATGAGGTTTTAATTACCTACTATGAAGAAAGCATACTGAGCAGTATTGGCTGTACTAAATATGTTCAGGATGTACTTGTCATTTTTCTTAATTTACCATCCATCATCATCACCATCATAGTTACTGTGTGGAGAAAATTCATAGACCTGCTCAGCTTTGATTCTTCTCTAAGTGTCTGACAAGATGCCCATGGACGTTGTTAAATCTCCCAATAATGTGTCTAGCTGTTCTAGTTCACCTTGTCAGTCATATGGGAAGGTCTTTAATTCTATGCGCTTCTTTCTGAAGTCTAGATATGTCACTTTGATTTCAGTCTTGATTGATGTCTTCCTATTGTTTCCTTTTGCAAGATGATAAAACAACTACTTGTAATGGCTTCCTCTTCACCAAATGCACTGTTTTTCCTCTTTAAAGGCTCTAAGGTTACCCCAAATTGCTGCCCTCAGCTGTCCTGTTTTTCTTAGGCTTCTGGTGCACTTCTGCATCTTGTTAGTTGTGTGCCTAAGATGGTTCCTATCCTAGCTCCTGTCCCTTGTTCCATCTTTCATATTTTATTTCCATATAGTCCATTCTCTTTAGAATTTTATGAGGTGTACAAAGTTGATGGCGTGCATCTATTTCTTCTTCATTTAAAACTGTTTAAATTTTCCCCATATATCCTTAAGTACTGTGTTTTTCATATTCTTTATGGAAGAAGTCTCACAGCCCCTTACAAGTGCATGTCTATGAGTGAAACGTTGGTGCCGCTTCTGTTATATTTGCCTAGGAAAAGAAGCACAGATGCTTTTCCAAACCCCATTTATCTCCATGGTTAGAAATCATTTTCAGACCTCGGGCTACAAGGCAGATGGAAGCGGTGCCCATTAGGACCTGATTTCCTGAGGAATGGTGAGGCAGAGCACATATCCATCTCTGAACAGATGGACTGCAGAGTTACCGTGCTTCACCGGCCCTAGTTCCTGCTTTTCTCCTTCTCCATGCTATGCATCCTGAGCCTCTTTTCTGTGGCTTCATTGGGGGGTATGGTCACTGATGTTCAGGAAGAACCCACTCCTTGTTGTTCTCCAGTTTAGAGTGGCCCATAATCATAAAACTTCTAATTCTGCCCCCAGACTAACTAAAGTCAAGAGTACCAGCCTTAGAAGAAAAAGAATTTAAGGAACGTTTTCCATCTCTCCCCTTGGTCAAGCCACTGGGTAGGTGTCATTTGGCTTCATCAGATCTTCAGTCTTTTTCAGAATACTTTGCAACCTTCTCGTAGAGGAGAGCTGTATGCCATCAACCCACCATGACTCCTTTCTACTGCATTTCAACTGTATCACGGTTCAAGCAACTGATAGGGAATATCATGGAGCCATGATCTTCAGAACAGATGAAGTTTTCCTGGCTTCTATTTTTTTGGGAGGAGGCTTCTCAGCTGGAGGTGAGAGGGTTGGTGCGGGAGAATTATCTGTATTCTGTCAATCATGTATTTTAATAAAACACTGATTGGCCAGTCAGGAAGTATAGGTGGGTAAACCAGACAGGAAGTAGAACAGGAGAATTCTGGAAAGGAGGAAGCCCATTCCTTCCATTCCTGCCCAGATCACCAAAGAAGCAACATGTGAGCTGCCACTCTGAGAAAGGTACTGAGCTATGTGGCTAACATGGATAAAAATAATGGGTTAATATAAGCTACAAGAGCTAATAAGTAGCCTGAGCTA
>LOJH01040245.1:1250-14300 GCA_001685095.1 Ellobius talpinus | reverse complement strand
GACCTCAAATAGGAATGATTCTTTCTCCTCCAGAGGCTATTCACGGCCAGTGCTCCTTTGTGGGGCGGGGCTTCAGTAGGTGCTCTCCCATCTTTACCAGAGTCTGTGTGAAGATCTCATGCTGGCAACAGCAGCTGAGGTGACGTCACGATTCTGATGGTTGTATAGTGTCCAATAGACAACGTTTCAGTACTCCCCCTGACCCCGCTCATACATTTGTTTTGTTTCTTCTTCTTCGTGTTCCCTGAACCTTGGGGTGGTCAGAGGGGGAAGGAAAACTCTTGATAAAGATGCCCATTTAGGGGTAAACACTCATAACATTGACCAATTACGTTATCTCTCTCTTAATGGTTGTCCAAGGCAAAAAACCAACCAAACAAAAAACCCAAAACAAAAAAGCCCCTAAACAAAACAAAACAAAGAGAGCCAAAACAATCAAATGAAACACTTTTGTGACCATGGTTGAGAGCAATCCAGGTATATGGGTGTAAACACATTTAGAAGGCAATTTGACAGCAGGACTAATGAGCAAAATACTAATAACAGACTATATTAAAGTACCATGTCCTCCTCATCTATGGGTTTTTGTCCAGAATTACAATGATTAGTACTGAGATTCCTTTTTTTGTGGAACAGACTGTAATTCTAATCAGAACACAGGTATTAGTACCACTATTGAACCAATAAGCATATCATGCCTAGCAGTTTGGTCTTGTAGCATGTCGGGTCAAATACTCAGTAAGATCATTGAAGTCCTCTCCTGTTCTCCCCGCCTAGCAGCCTACATGGCACCTTCAGGCACTATGAAATCTAGCCAGCTCCAGGGAGCATTCCTGCTTGGTTTGAGATTCATTTCTTTGTCCAAAAGCCAAAGTGCATGGTGTCTTTGGCAAAAGGGTCTTTCCATGAGGTTAAAAAAATCAGAGAAATGGCCTGGTTCACAACAGATGCACAGAGACACACAGTCATACACAGACACAGATAAGCACACAGACCCCCACTCACATACACACATGCACATGCACACACACGCCCTGAGAATAAAGCTAATCAAATAAATGGTGAAAGAACACTACAATGAAAACTTTAAGACACCAAAGAGAGATGAGGAGATGCTAGATGATGGAAACACTTCCTGCGCTTATAGGTTGGAAGAGTTAATTTTGTGAAAATGGCTGTCCTACCAAAAGCAACCTATAGATAAAACAGAACCTATTAAAAGTTCCAAAGCCATTCTTTGTAGACATATTTAGAATCCTTAAGTACATTGGGCACTTACCAGTTAGACCTCCAATCTAATTCTAATCAGAATTAGAGCAGCTTTCTCTGGAGAACAGCTTTCTCTGGAGACATCCATGTGTGTGCACAGTCTTTGAGTTGGTGTCACATTTGTGTAAAGGAGTACTCGTTTATGAGTTTCCTGGGATAGTTGCCCCCAGAGCAGAGGCATACACTTTCTCCACTTATCAAGATCATAAGCCCTGGAAGAAATAGAAGTGTGGTTTGTTAATAAAGCACACATCAAATTATCTGGAATTGTGAGCTACTTATATCCTGGGTTAAATAGAAAATATAACTGTCTTAGGGTTTCTATTGCTGTGTAGAGACACCAGGAGCATACAACTCTTATAAAGGAAAATGTTAATGGAGTGGCTTACAGTTTCAGAGGTTTAGTCCATTATCATTATAGTGGAACATAGCAGTCTTCAGGAAGACACTAGAGAGGGAGCTGAGAATTCTACATTTTGCCTAGGCAACAGGAAGTGATCTGAGACACTGGACGGTATCTTGAGCATATATGAGATCTCAAAGCCTGCTGCCAAAGTGCCACACTCCTTCTAACAAGACTATACTTACTCCAACAAGGCCACACCTCCTAATAGTACCAGTCTCTCCGGGAAGCATTTTCTTTTAGATCACTGCAGTAACTATTCTTCAGGAAATTTAATAGCCTAACGTTTGGGGATGTTACAAACTGCCATAAATAGTCATTTTGAAGAATTATCACCAGAAGTGTTTTGGAATGGTGAGGATCTGCTTTTTTTCTAAAGAGCTGCTTCTATAAAATTTATTTCTCTTTCCAGGGCTGCCC
Source organism: Ellobius talpinus (assembly GCA_001685095.1). NCBI lineage: Eukaryota > Metazoa > Chordata > Mammalia > Rodentia > Cricetidae > Ellobius > Ellobius talpinus. The sequence continues at coordinate 12,208 of LOJH01040245.1, read as the reverse complement.
ATGAGACATTGCTTTATGTGAAAACTACAGTTTATCAAGGAATTTATTAGGGGAGGAATTTGCTTTATGCCACACCTTATTATAGGTTTATATTCAACTTCTCAAGGACATTTAAAATGATATATTCCACCCTCCCCACAAGACTGATACATTAAAAGCATTTTTTACTGTGCATGTCTATAATGAAGCACCTGACTCTGGAGATCTCTACTCTAATCAGGGACATTTGCCCTGGAACTCAATGGCTTGTTTCACTGCCCAGTATATATGTAGAACAATTCAAAGGAAGGATGAGAACAATATTTTCCTTAAAATGTTGGCTGTTTATGTTTTGTGAACCATGGGACATCACAGTGTAGAGAAATTATGCCGCCTTCTTGCTTTTCTTGTTAACCTGTAACTTCTGACCAACCAGCCTTCCAGAGAACAGTGTTGTCTCCAACACAGATGGAACCAACCATGATTCCTCACTAATTAATTTTGATTATTTAAAGTATTAATTATTGAAGTGAATATCTGATATTTCAGTGTACCAAGGAGAAAAGAACGTAAGTTTTCAATTCAAAGTTGAGTTTGTTATATAGATCTTGAATTAAAATAAAGACAAAGGAGAGTTTGATATTGAAACACAATTCTCTGATATCCCACTGTTTCTTCTTAAATTAAAATGCTTCAAATATGAAAAATAAAATATTTTAAAGTTTAGTGTGGACTATTAGAAGTGCCCATGGTAGTACACTAACTACTTGACCTTCAACCTCTTAGCAGAGATGATATAAGCCTGGAAGTGACTAGAAGATTTCAAAGAATGTGGGAACATATATAAAAACATGCTCTAATTGTCAATTTATTATCAATTACAGTGTCAGTGGAGTAGCAGATGGTGAACACAATGTAATTAAATTGACATAAACTAATAGAAAACTCATAGCGGCTCCTGCAAATTCTCATAAAAGAGCCTATTGACTTACTGTTCCTTAAAAGTTCACGTAATTGACTTAACACAAATTTCTCTTGCACTCTGGTTTTCAGGAGGTCATTGAGAACTATGAATGAATAGCAGGCTACAGAGGGACAGAAAAAGCTGAGCAACCTGGGGCCCGTCAACGCAGGGAAAATAGCAAATGTCTCAGTCACTAATTTATTGTGTGTTTAAGAAAATGTATATTAGTCATTATGTTTCTTAACAGTAGTTCTAAAAGATTACCATAGGATCATCCATCCTTATTATCTGAATTTCAGAATTTGTAGTTTCATAGTTAGAGAGGACATTTTCAAAGTGATTTTACCCCCGTGCTTCAGAATGTGTCCTGACTCTTTAGACTCTTGTCTGTTTTTCTTCGGCCTTTTCTCGTTGTTGTATTCCTGTTTTTATGCTTAAGTCCGGGCCATGGCATTTCTGTAATGCTTTGGTTTGCTGAATTGCATGATTCATAGATCATTTCTGTTTCTTCTTGAGACCTAGGAGGGTTTGTGTGTATCTGTACAAAAGGCAGTGTCAAAGTTAGTGTATTGGTGGCTAGTTCAGGATTTTAAGTTGATTTCTCTGCATGAAATTGGTTTTTTTTAAAGCATCTCTCTTACAAATCCCTTACTGCTATATTCTGAACCCAAGTGACTCTCCACAAGTGATTGTTTACCATGTTCAAAATAATCAAGAGTAGGCTGCTGGAAAATTAAATACAGCCCCAGAAAGAGAAAGCTAATACATAAATGCTGAGCCCAGAAGAAATTTCTGATCTGCGAAAATGTTACATAGCAGGTGCTTTTTTCCCTCTGACCCTTAGTGTTTCCAGTCACTGCAACGAACAGGTTTGGATTTTTGCTGAGCACAATTTCTGTGGAGAGTTTCTACGTAGGTCCAGAGAGCAGAGCAGAAAGCAGAAAGTGACTGTCTGGCATTCACAGGCAGCACAAAGATGCCATTGAATTGTTCCTCTGCACAGCGTGGTGCAAATGTTTAGCTGCATTGTGGCTTTTAGCATAGAGATTGTAATTCTGCATTTAGCGGTGGTGCACATTTGCCAGGGTTCCCAGAGCGCCTTGCTTTGTTTTTGACATGAGAATTCACTATCAGTGCACCTAGCTTCCAATTCCTTAACAGAGGATCAAAACTTTTGACAATAGAGTACCAACAGGCTCCCATGGATCTTTTGAGTATTAAAAATTTCAGGGGTCTTGGGAAAACAATAGGCTTATTTATATTTCTAAACTTTAGTTATATGTCTATATTTTATGTCAGTTAATATTTAATTAAATTTAATTAAGAAAGATTTTTATAAAGAAAGAATTAGCATAAAATCAGAGAAGATGTGCTCCAACCCTTGAGTTATATGGAAGTCACTATACAACATCCCAGGAACCCAATGACAACGGATGGCACGTAACGGCCATCCAGTTTTCCTAGACATTGCAAAATTTGAACTAGAGTATGTAAGTAGCTAGGCAGAGGAGAGAAGGGGATGCATTTGTGTTGTAGGAGGCCGCTTGTTTGTTCCTGGCCGCTCAGCCCCAAAATAATCACACAGAAACCATATTATTTGCAATATTGTTTGACCAATAGCTTAAGTGTATTTTTGGCTAACTCATATTCTAAATTAACCTATCTCCATTCATCTGTGTACTGTCCCAAGGCTGTGGCTTACTATAAAGTTCTGGCATCTGTCCCTGGTGGGGCTACATGGCTTCTCTTGACTCTGCCTTTCTTCTCCCAGCATTCAGTTCAGTTTTCCCCACCTAGCTCTACTTTTTCTGCCCTATCGTAGGCTAAGACAGTTTGTTATCTAATGCTATTCACAGCATACAGAGGAGAATCCTACATCACATTTGATTTAAGCACAGGAGTAGACTTTGTGTTGGTGCATTTTTGAGATTGCTTGGTCCAATATACACATTCCTTCCTTCCCTTCCTTGTGACTACCTTTGAGATGATCTTAAGAGCATTCCCCTAAGCCCTGACAGGTGAAAGAAGTGATTAATATTCTTGCCCATCCTGTCTCTTCCAGTCCTGGGTGTGCCTCTGTAGCGATGCCTCTCAGCGTCACATGCTTGGTTTATTCTAAGAACTCCTTTATGGGCTCTCCGACTCTCATATACGTCACCTTAAATGTATCTGGCATTGTAGAACACATCAGATAAATGGTCCTAAAACAACTCTCCATGGCATTGTCAACCACTACTCTCAGAACTGTCTTAACAGCCTGAACTGTCACTTATGGCTATCCACCTGTTGACTCTGACTGTAATCTCCCTCTCACATTTTCCCATGCCATGGGAACAGTCTCCCTCAGCAAGGCTCATCTATGCTGTTCATTAGACATGTCCTGGCCATTCCTGACTCAGTGATTCTCCCCATGTTCAAATGTATCCCCCCTACTATTATAATTATCATCTCTTCTTTGTCAGGTTAATCCAATCTTTCTTTGAAGCTGCATTTCCTCCCCACTGTGAACTAAAGAAAGAATGTAACAATTGAAGTGATTCTTGTAGCTGTAGCAGGCCACAACATTATTTTATTGACTCATCCACATTTATATACAACATATTGTCCTGCTATTAACTTTAATATTTGTCTATTCTGCCTATTATTTTCTCATAGAACAGTAATGAATGCTAATGGCTTTTATTTGAATATTACAAAGTTTCTAACTGAAGCCTGAATGTACTAAATGCATAATTAAATGCTTCCTAAACGAATCAAATGGAAGATGAGATTAGAGCTCCTAAGGCGGGACTGGATTTGGAGAATTTTTTCCTGCTAATACACGTGCGAGTAAAAGTACTTCCTAAATTGTGACACCAAGTTTCAGTGTAAATTCAAAGCTCGAAAACTGAATCTATCCCACACATCGACTGTCTCATTGTCTGTTTTATAGTACAAACTTATTCAGCTGGGAACAGGAGTGAGGGGTTTAATCCTTAGACATTTACAGCCCAAAATATCCCCTTTGCTACTATAACTTGTGGTACTCGATAACCTTTTCACGGGAAAATGAAAGCACTATTTATTTTCTTTCCACATACCCATTTTGGGTAATGTGCAAGTCATAGTTTAGTGTTCCGTCTCTTGGGAAGCTACTTCTATATTACTTATCTATCTACTCAGCCAGTGTTGATGGAATACTGATGTGCGTACAGAGGGCAATCCCACATCAGAATACCTGGTACAAAACCTCTTATAAGAGGAGAGAGATACAGGAGGGAAAAGCAACACCAACATGAATCCTGTCAATGAAACAGCAAATAACCGTGAGTGACGGCTCATCAAATAAGTAGCTGCTTGCATGCCATCTAATTTATAAATATATATTTTGTTGTTGTTGTACGTTTTTTTGAGACAGGGATTCTCTGTCCTGGAGCCTGTCCTGGAACTCACTCTAGACCAGGTTGGCCTTGGTCTTACAGAGATCTGCCCACCTCTGCCTCCCGAGTGCTGGGATTAAAGCTGTGTGCCACCACTGTCTGTCCTGGCTTATAATTTAAGTATAAAATCTACTTCTATTTGCATTTAATACTGTTCTTGAATCTTTTATAAAGTATACCAGAATATAATTATGGTTTGTAAGATAGTCATTTTTCTTTCATTTTTTAAAAAATAATTATTTAACTTTCTTCTATGTAAATTTGATATGAAGGTGTCAGATTCCCTGGAACTGGAGATACAGGCAGCTGTGAGTTGCCAGGTGGGTGCTGGGAATTGAACCTGGGTCCTCTGGGAGAACAGTCAGTGCTCATCACCACTGAGCCATCTCTCCTGTCCCAAAATAGTCATTCTTAAAGAACAAAATAGCATAAACGGTAAAGACTGTTTCCAATAGATCAGAGAGCTGACATAGCAGGTCAATGCCACCTGATGACGCAAGCTTGACACCTAAGCTCCGTAGCTAGGACCCATATTGAAGGTGGAACCGATAAGTGAGCCGACTCCACAAAGCTGCCCTCTGAGTTCTACCCATACCCACATATATCAGCCTATACACCACACACACACACACACACACACACACACTAAAAATAGAAAAATTAAAACACTTTTGAAGAGTGCCTCTCAGTAGGAATCAATGTGTGCTGTTATCATGTTAGCGGGCCCATCCCTATCTTTTTTGATTTGTTTTAGAAATAGGGTCTTATTCTGTAATCCAGGCTTGTTTCAAACTCACTTGGAAACACAGGCTGGTCTTGAACTCACATTGACTCCCTTGCTTTGGCTTTCTGAGTCCTGATAGTATGGCATGAGCCACCATGTCCTATTCCTCCTTTCTTCTAAAACTCTGGCATTATGTAAAAAAAAACTGAGATACTTGATACTTGCAGGACATTAAGATCAAAGTACACATATTTTGCATTCTGCTTTGTGAAAAACCTTTTCTCATACTGAATGAGATGATTTAATATTTAAATATAAATTTATTATAAATAGATTAAATGTTTTAATATTGAAAACAATAATTTTTCTTCCCATATTTTTGGATGTAGATCATTTATTCCCTCCTCAAACTGTCCATCTTTTATGAAATCTCTCTGGCCCCCTTCAAGCACCTATCTTTCCATACACCCAGGCAGATGCTTCCAGCTTAAACCTCTTTGCAATAATCCCATTTCTATGCATATTTTATTCATTAATTGTTCCATGAGTATGGATTTTTAACCCAACCAAATCTTAGAATTTTTATTAGATAAGATCCTACCCTACCAAGGTTGTAAAGAAAAAAATTCCACTTCCATTATAAACAGTATATTTGTATATTGTACAAAGCTAATATATATTATATTAAATAATTATATATATATGTGTGTGTGTGTGTTCACAACTGGTAATTTATATAAGGTCAAAAGGATGTAGCTTGTTTAATACAATTAGATGCATTGATTATTTTACTACTGATACAACAAAGTGCCCCAAAGCTGAATAATATAAAGAAAGGAGGCCATAAATAAGCTTCACTTTTTAAAAAATTCCAGTTCTGGTGAGGGTCACCATTGCCAAATCACGGTGAGAGGCACATGATGGAAAGAAAGCAGACATGGAACGGGAGGAAGTCATAGACGGGCAGAGACACAACAACGTTGTCATGACAGCTAACTGGGACCACGGTAATTCCTTCAAGTGACAGTGCCCCCTGACGGCTAAAGACCCGACCTGGTCCTGCCTGTTAGAGGACACACCACTCCTTGCCTCATCACACTGGGAAACAGTCGTGGAATGCACGGACCGTTGTGGAACACACACAAATGACAGTTCTAGTTGTACCACTTGCCATATGATTATACTTTCGGAAGTACAGTGTATCCGGAAAGCAAAAGAAGAAAACAAACCGAGTGATAGGCAGAGACTACAATGGGATGTAATCAGGTCAATAGTCTTCCCAGAGCAAGATTAAGATGACCATTTTCCTAATACTGGGATAACCAAGAGTTCTTGTGAAATGAGGTGAAAATTCCTTGTTTTAATTTGCTGAGTCTAACAAAGGTGGAGTCTCTTAAAAACCAATTCGATTAAGTTGTTTCCTTTCACTGCTGCCTCTGCAGCCATGGCTATGCTCAGAACGCTAGAGGCTTGTCTCTAGCATTCTCCACTGTAGCAAGAAGGTCTGGTCGGACCCCAGTGAGACCAATGGAACCGCCAATGCCAACTCCCATCAGCAGATCCGGAAGTTGATCAAAGATGGGCTGCCCGTCGGAAGCCTTTGACTGGCCGTTCCGAGCTCAACGGAGAGAGTGGGAGATGAGGGTTACTTTGGTTCAACAGAAGGGCAGGTGTATGGGCATAGAGAAGTGGAAGAGCCAATGCTCGAATGCCTGCGAAGGTGACCTGGAGGAGAAGAATGCGGAGCCTTCACCAACTTCTCAGGAGATACCATGATCCTAAGGAGGCTAAGGAGACTGACCGCCGTTTGTATCATAGCCTGTACGTGAAGGTCAAAGCCAATGTCTTCAAAAACAAGTGAATTCTGGAGTTCGTGAACTTGACCCCCACCTTGCTCATCCAATCCCTTCTCTCTCTTCATCTGGGATCAGGATCTACCCCTGGCACATGAGCTTGCTTTTTGGAACCTATTCCCCATCCTGGTATCCCTTGCCATTGCAGGGGGGAAAGCTTGGTCCTGCCTCATCTTGATGTGCCATGCTTTGTTGACTCCCATGGGAAGCCTGTCCATTTTGAACAGAGGAGGAATGGAATGGAGGAGTAGGGGTGGATGGGAGGTGGAGGAAGGGAATGGGAAGAGAGGAGGGAGGGGAGACTGTGGTTGGTAGGTAAAATAAATGAAAAAAGTTAATTAAAAAAAGCAGATTCTCATGGAGCAATCCACACGCTAAAGGCAGACAAGGCCCGTAAGAAATGTCTAACTGACCGGGCTGAGGCTCCTAAGTCTTAAGACCAAGGAAGCACAAAAGTGATGGGAAAGGTGCCTGCAGACCAAGGAGATCAACAAGTCTCTATCCAAGGAGAAAGAGACCAAGAAATAAAGCTTCCCTAGTGTTTGCACATAGTGGCCGGGCTGTGGCCTCATGTGGACCAGTCATTAAACTAAAATAAGACTTTAAAAAAGAAAGAAAGAAAGCCAATTTGATTTAGGAATTGTGGCCTTCTGCCACCTTTAATCCTCGTTGACAATCTGGCTTCTGCGAGACTATACCAAAGCTTTTCTAGATCTCCATGAAGTAGCTACTTAATATTGGCATGCATCTGGCATGGGGTTATCAAGCTTTCGTGAGGCCCAAAATACTAGTGTGGATTTATAAGCCATGTTGACCCATCAAGGCAACTGAACCATTTAAACAGCATCAGAAAGATATTGGACAGAATCTGCATTAGTTCTAAATACATGAAATCTGTGCTAAGTGGATTATCTTCACAGTTGACTACCCGTGCCCCTTGTATAAACCACACAACAGTCTTCTGACTTTCAATGATTGTACAGCATCATAATTAGTAGGAGCTGTGGAAAGCCCAGTCTTGGTGGATATTTACACAGATGTCTATGTGTAACAGGCACCTAGTTGTGAGTAAACGTAAGTGAGCCTTTGGTAAACTATGTGTAATGTGGCCATTCATTTGGTAGCATCATTGCATGCATTATTTAAGCCTCTTCCCTGTGTGCTGCGCTCATCTGAAATGTGCTCAGAGCTGACTGTTCACAGGTGAAATCTCTTCCTTGTGTGCTTTTGGTAATAGAGAGGATGAAATAAGGCTGGAAACTATTCCTTAGCAATAATCACGGATCAGCATCTATGATGGCTGATGTGAGCACCTTTACTTACATGCTGGGTATCCACATTCCTTATAGGCACTGTTTATGGCACCACTGAAGTTCAGGTCTACATTTAACACGGAGAAAATGTACAAGACCTGAAATCCTGTGGGTGGCATTGCATTTGGTTGCTTTCCTAAAATAAGTTCTGTCACATGTGTTTGTGTATAAAGAGGTGTCACTGGGTGTACATAATTTTTCATTTTGCAATCAGAAACTGCCCATGCTCATCTTACTGAGGATCATGTGATTGTATGCATGCATGCATGTGGGTGCATGTGTGTATGCATGCACGTATGTGAATAGTATTACTTATTTTAGAAATAACTTCCTTTCCAGCCATTGGATGCATGTCCTTGTCCTTCGTTCACATGATGCTCCTCTGTGTCAGTCTGCCCACTCATCCCATCATGGAAAGCAGAAAAAGTGGAGCTGAAGTAGAGGTGCAGCAGCAACAAGGTAGAGGAAAGACAAGGGTGACATCAGAGGGGCGACTAGCTGTTGGAAGCTCAGGAGGAGGTCATCAGAGGGCTCTGCATAATCGTGGCTTCAAGAGGACAGTTTTAGATGCACTGCAAACACAGAGGACGGTTTTAGATGCACTGGAAGCATAGAGGATGGTTTTAGATGCACTGCAAACACAGACCCTCGACAGCAGGTGGCCAACTGCCTGCATGGCAGTGCCCTTGTCTCCTAGGGGCCATTCATTGACATTTAAATGATCATTTTACATTTTACTTTGCAGTAATTTCTAATTATTAAAATTTGAATAGTGCCCCATTTTTTCTTTTATAGCACCACAGTCTACTCTAAGCTTTTCCATGCTTACTTGTGAATACAGAAAACAGCCATATATCTACCATCCTCACAAAGTGTTGAAGATTGTCTTGTGGCTCTGGGGCCTGTCCATCAACGTGACTGTTTATAAACAAAGTGTCATGAATTGTTTAGTTCTTATAATTTATATAATGATGTGCATGGTAAGACAGAAATATTATGCTATCTATGTAATCTCAATATTTTAGTAGAAACAAAGGTAGAATGTTCTATAAATTATTTTTATTAGAATACACAGAAAAAAAAGAGCCTTAAAATTTTTATCAGGTACTGGAGAAATGGCTCAGTAGTTAGGAGCACTGGCTGTTCTTCCAGAGGAAGATTCTCAGCACCCACAAGTCATCTCTAACTCCAGGCCCAATGGACTCAACACCATTTTATGTCCTTTTCAATCATTGCACACAAAGTACAAAGACAAACATACAGAAAAAACACTCATAAACACTAGAGACAAAAAAATAGCTTAAGAAAATCTCTAGAGATTATTTTACCATGCTTCCTACCTTTTGAAACTAAGACCAGAGGCTTCTAGCTATTGGTGTTCTGCTTTGCATAGCCCATCAAACCTTTCTAAAAACAAGTATTGTTTGGAATAATTGGATAGACAGTTGCAGACACGGAGACATGACTACATGACTTTCGATGCTCCCAGAGATGGAATGCCTCTGGATAAAGAGTATGGCAAGAGACGCTCTATGGCTGACTGTTTCAATAAGTAGGCTACGATGAGGTGCTCATTCATTCTGTTCACCGTGTGTCCTAGGTTAATATTTTCTAATTAGAGATCTTCCCTTTCCACTCAATCACTTCTTATTTTACTTTTCCTCACTCTCATTGTATAAGAAAAATCTTCAGTGACACTCAGCTTCTCATTGCCTACAGTTGGAGTGCAGAAAAAAATTGCACACTTAAAATGGATTAGAATGTTTCACCACACATTGGTCTGGGATAAAAAAAACCCTGCTAGGAGCAGACAGCTCTAATTAGAACGTGCTCCTGTGGCAAGGAATTTGATTAGAGATGAGAACGTTATAAATTCTTTGTGGGAAAAAATTGTCTGATGAGATTAAAAATTTCCTGTGTTTTATGGATATTCTTTCTGCTTCTTATCCCACAATGTTCCTGAAACTAAACTGTGTGTTACAGAGGTATATTATCAGGCATAGAAAATTAAATTGGTTAACAGAAAATGTATTCAAAATGTATTGGATTAAGAATATTAGATTGCAGGGCTGGGCATGCCTTTCATCCCAGCACTCAGGAGGCAGAGGCAGGCGAAGCTTTGAGTTCAAAGTTGGCCTGGTCTACAGACTGAATTCCCAGATGGCTGGGCTACAGAAAAACCCTATCTGAAAAACAAAAACAAAAAAGAAGAATATTAGATTACACTGAAACCATAAAACCAACCATTTTGAACCTCACAGAAGTGAAATAAGGAAGTACACTTGAACACATTAGCACAGGAGACCACTTCCTAAATATAATCCCAGTAGCCCAGACACTAACAGCAAAAATTAATAATGGGACCTCCTGAAACTGAGAACCTTCTGTAAAGTAAAGAACACGGTCAACAGGACAAAATGATGGCCTACAGAATGGGAAAAGATCTTCACTAACCCCACATCTTTCAGTGGACTGATCTCCAAAATATACAAAGTCAAGAAACTTGACATTAAAAGGACAAATAGTCCAATAAAAAAGAGGTACAGACCTAAATAGGAAACTCTCAACAGCCAAATCTCAAAGGGCTGAAAGAGACTTTATAATGTGCTCAGCACCTTTAGCCATCAAAGAAAAACAAATCAAAACAACTCTGAGATTCCATCTTATACCTGTCAGAATGGCCAAGTTCAAAAACAATGATGACAG
>LOJH01040244.1:1823-14430 GCA_001685095.1 Ellobius talpinus | reverse complement strand
GACACCTTCACACCAATGCACATAAAATAAAGTTAAATAAATTATTTTTAAAAAAGAAAGGCAGGGAGCCTCAAAACTACCCTGCCTTCCTCCAAGCCATCACTCTCCCATGGAACAAGAGCAGAACCAACTTCTGGCTGTTTCTCCAAGGAGGGGAACAGCTCAGAGAGGGAGCCATAGTTGATTTACTCAGGAACATACAGCACACTTTTTTTTCTAACCACAAGACCAATTGAAACTCCTTTGAGAAATTCAGCCTCTGCAATCTTCAGACAGGGTCTCGTGTATCCCAGGCAGACCTCAAACTTACTATGTATCTGAGGATGACCTTGAACTTCTGATCCTCTTGCTTCTGCCTCCCACTGTGTACTGGGATTACAGGCACCTGTAATCCTGCTCAATTTATGGAGTGCTGGAGATGCAACCTAGAGCTTTAGAGGTGCCAGGTGAGCACTGCATGAGGTGAGCGACATCTCCAGACCTTCTCATTTGTTCTGAGATTCAGGACTGTGCCCAGAGCCTCTCTAGCTTGGCCATTTCTAGCTATGTGATAATCATCTCATACTATGTCTCACTTATGTACGACAGGAGCACCTATGGTCACAATCGTTCTGAGGACAGTATATGGCAAAAGACAGCAAGATACCTACTGCTAACTCGTTCTTTGTACTCAATATTTATTGATTTGATCCAATCATGAACTTCCAAGCAGAATTAATCTCTACTTCTTAGAAACTTTTGTACTTCTATTGGGCACTGAACAAATTCAAGCATTCTTTCTACAGATATTGAATGACAACAGTCTACCTAATCCTAGAGATGGGAATTTAGAGAAGAATCACAGCATCTGGCCTACACAGTGTCTGAAAGCATTGGAAGGAGGCGGGGGAGATGGCTCAGTTGGTAAATACCTGTTGTACATGCAAGCATGAGAACCTGAGTTCAGATCTCCAGAACCCATGGTAAAAGCTGTATCAGGATGTGTGCCTAGAATCCCAGCCCTGGAGGGCAGAGATAGGCGTGGCACTGGTCAGCTAATCTATCTGAATGGATGAGCTTCCGGTTTAATGAGAGATCTGTCTTGAAAAAATAAAGGTGACAGCCAGGCAGATCTCTGTGAGTTCAAAGCCACTCTGATCTACAGAGAGAGTTCCAGACAGCCAGGGCTACACAGAGAAACCCTGTCTCGAAAAATAAAACATTGTTTAAAAGGTAGCAGAGTGTGGTGGCACACAACTTTAATCCCAGTACTCAGAAGGCAAAGGCAAGTGGATCTCTGAGGTCGAGGCCAGCCTGGTCTACAGAGTTCCAGGACAGCCAGGGATACACAGAGAAACCCTGTCTTGAAAAACAATAACAGAAAACAAATTTCCTGGATTCCAGGTAAAGGTGGAAGGAGAGACTACAAAGTTGTCCTCTAACCTTCATATGCATGTTCTTACATGTACTACATGTACATGCTCAAAGCACACATGCGTGTGCACACGCGCACGCGCGTGCGCACACAAACACATACACACAGAGTTAAAGAGAGAGGAAACTGTGAATTGTGACACAAGCCTAGAATCCCAGCATTTGGGAGACAGAGGCAGGAAAAGGATCATTGTAAAACTGAGGCCAGCCTGGGTGTACAAATTGAGAGTCTGCCACAAAACAAAACACTATGAGAGCTGGGGCAGAGCCTATGGTTACTGTGGTGAGGTCTTGGGTTCAAGCCCCAATAATGTCCCTCCACAAACAAAAAACATCATGAGTTTGGCAATTCCATTTGTTGTATCTATCTCAACTATTTCCTCTCAGGGATTGGCAGTAAAAAATAATACTCATCCCAACACTTGGGAGGCAGAGGCAGGCAGATCTCTGTGAGTTCAAGGCCAGCCTGATCTACAGAGTGGGTTCCAGGACAGCCAAGACTACTACACAGAGAAACTCTGTCCCACAGAACCAAAATAATACTGATATTGTCAGCTGGGTGCCATAGACCTGGAGTCCCAGCACTCAGGAAGCAAAGGCAAATGGATGGTGAGTTCAAGACCAGCTTGGCCTACTTGGTAAGAATCTATCTCAATACAAAAGTAATGCTGAAAATATCTTCTGGAAAACATCAAGGAATCACGAACTCCCAGCAGCTGTGTCCATACAGTCATATAGCAGACAGTTTTAGAAGGTTGAGAAACATGGCATGAATGTTCAAAATGGAAAAAGTTGGTGACAAGAAGCCATGCACCTAGATATCCTGTGCCAGAAGCATTCATAGAACTCACGTGGTATCACTGAATCCTCTTAAGGTGCTTATTTCCCACTTTACAAAGAGGGAAACCAATAAGCCTAACACGGTGGCTCATGCCTATAATCCCAGTAGTTAGGAGGCTTTGAGTCTAAGGCCAGCTCGGACTATACAGTGAATCCAGGCAGGCCTGGGCTACACAGCATCTCAAATAAAAGAGAAGGAAACTGGGACCCTGAGAAAGTGTGACGAGAAATGAGAGCAACATGAACAATTTTTGAAGCCTAACCTGGAAAAATCAAGATATTTTCAGAGCTGAGAGGGATTATAAACTTTAAAGATAGGGCCATGCTATGTAACCTCATTGGGTTGGAACTTGCTATGTAATCTAGGTTGGCCTCAAACTCACAGAGATCCGCCTGCCTCTGCATCCTAAATGCTGGGATTAAAGGCCGGCACCACCACACTTCTCTAAATTTTTTTAGATAGGATCTCATTTTGTAGCCTTGGCTGTTCTGGAACTGATATGTAGACCAGGCTGCCCTTTAATTTATAGAGATCTGCCTGTCTCTACTGAGGTGGTGTGATTAAAGGTGTGCCCCACCAACCAAGCTGAATTTTACTTTATTAATATTGATATATTTTACTTTACATTTGTGAATGTTTTGCCTGCATGTAAATTTGTGTACTGTTGCAGAATATTTGTTTAGCCAGGCAAAGATATGTTAAATTTGTTCATCCTGCATCTGTTAACTATGTAAAGATTTGCTATATTTGCATTAATTAAATAAAATTAACCTGGGCTCAGAGAGGCAGGGTTAGTAAGAAGTTGACAGGAAGTATCAAGGAGGAACTTTGTGTGTGTGTGTGTGTGTGTGTGTGTGTGTGTGTGTGTTTAGTTGGGGTGGTGTGGAAGGGATTGGCTTCTAGGACACCAGCAAAGAGACAAGGTTAGCCAGCTGCTACTCTAATTCTCTGAGCTGACAGGTTTTCACCCTAGCCTTTGAATCTTGAATTTTATTAGAATGATAGAGATTTAGTTAGAACTACCTTTAGAAGCCTGGCAGTGGTGGTGCACACCTTTAATCCCAGCACTCAGGAGGCAGAAGCAGATGGATCTCTGTGAATTCGAGGCCAGCCTAGTCTACAAAGTGAGTTCCAGGACAGCCAGAACTGTTACACAGAGAAACCCTGTCTCAAAAAAAACAAAAAAAAAATAAAAGAAATAAAGGGAGAGAGAGAAAAAAAAGAAAAAAAGAACTACGTTTAGAAGCAGCCACAGAGCCACAGAAATCCCCTCATTGGCTTTAGGACTGGGTACATCTTGGCTGGGCTGTTAGTTTAAAGGACCCTCTGGAATTGGAATTGCAGATGGTTGTTAGCTGCCATGTGGATGCTGAGAACCAAACTTGGGTCCTTTGCAAGAGCAGCAAGTGTTCTTAACCAGTGAGCCATCTCTACAACCCTCTAAAATTTATTTTAAGAGGTTTATTTTGCTAGGCATAGTGACATGTACCTTTAATCCCAGCACTTTGGAGGCAGAGGTGGGCAGATTTCTGTGAGTTCAAGGCCAGCTTGATCTGCATAGCAAGTCCCAGGCCAGCCAAGGTTGCATAGCGAAATTCTGTCTCAAAAAACTAAAAAACCAGATGATTTATTATTTTATTATTTTTAATTATATATATGTGTGCATCTGTGTGCAGACATGTGCACAACTGTACAGATGCCTGGATGGCCAGAGGCATCAGATACCCTCGATCTCAAATAACAGGCTGTTGTGAGTCATCCAACCTGGGTGCTAGGAACCAAACTTGGGTCCTCTGCAAAAGAAGTATGTACTCTTAACTACTGAGCCATTTCTCCGGTCTCAGCTTTTTGAATTTTTATAGATTAGCAAACTGGAGCTCAAAAGGAGATAAAGGAGCCAAGCATGCTGGTATGTATCTACCTGTAATCCCAGCCATGGGGAAGTGGAGGCTGGAAGGTAATGTGTTTGAACCTAGCCTGGGCTATACATAGCACAACAACCTTGTCTCAAAAGTGGGGTGGCAGGCAGAGACACAGCACATATTTTGTATGTGTGAAGCCTCCACGTGAGGCTCTGGGTTTGATATCCGTTACCGTACAGGTATGTTCTAACCTTTTAATGTTACAGAAAGGGTATGTGTGTCTGGTGGTTGGATACCCAGCTCCCAGCTCAAGGTCTACACTTACCCAAGTGTGGTCATGGTAACAATGGTATACCAGAAGGCAGCAGGGATGCTTGTGAAGTTGGTCTTGCTAGTGCCCTTCTCAGCATAGAACATGACAGTGGCAAAGATGATGATGGCCATGGTGAGGGAAAAGAGGAGAAAGCCCAACTCAGAGGCACAGCTCTTGAGGGTATAGCCCAGAATCCGCAAGCCCTGGGAGTGTCTGGAGAACTTGAAGATTCTGAAAACCCTGAACACACGTAGGGTGACAAAGGCACCAGAGACATCATCATTCTTGGGCACAAAAAGCCCAATGTAGTAGGGCAGGATGGCTACCACATCAATGAGGCTCATCACACTGCGCAGGAAGCGGCAACGGCTGGGGGCCGCAAAGAGCCGCAGAAGATATTCCCCGGTGAATATGAGTACGCAGGCTGTGTCCATACAGAAAAAGGCCGTCGGGAAGCGGTCACCACAGGGTTGCTCTCTCGTGGGTCGCCGGGCAGGGCCACGGCATGGGATGGTCTCCACTACATTGGCGATGACAGACACGGCTATGAAAAAGCCAGTGACATAGTAGAAAACGAGTGCTGCAGTGCTCGTGTGTGGGTTTTCGAAAGCCCTCCAGAGTCGCTGTCTCAGGGAGCTGCCTGCTGGAAGGGCTGGACCTTCCCCGGCCTGCTCAGCCTCCTCGTCTTCTGCCAGGCGCTCTGCATTCTCCTTCTTGCGGTCCCTGTACTCTTCAAGACAGCAATCGCCCACAAGCTCTGGTACCAAGCCATAGAAGGCCAGCTCCTCATCAAAGGCCTGGATGCACTCCTGCCTGGGGCAGTGCAGCCGGCCTGTGCGGTAGAAGTTCAGCACGTGCCGGAACATGTCTGGGTCACGATCAAAGAAGTACTCGCCTGATTCAGCATCATAGAAGAATTCCTTCTCTGAGCTGCCCAGCAATGTGTCTGGATAGCGATCCAGCGTGTTTTTCCAGGTCTCAAAGCGCCGACCGCTCACATTCACCACCAGTACCTCATCACCTCGGGATGCCTTCACCTCCGGTGCAGGGGGCAGGGGCTGCTGGGCTAAGGGCAGCCAGCCCACTGCTGCAGCCCTTGCAAATGGTAGCCATGTGGCCACACCGGCCGCCATCCTGCAGCTCCCCAGGCCCAGGGAGACTTGGGGGTGTGATGTTTAGAAGAATGTGGCTAGCTCCAGGATGGTGGAGGCTTGGAGAGACCCTGGGCTACTCAGACAAGGAAACTGATGTGTGTGTCTGTGTGTGTCTGTGTGTGTGTGTGTGTGTGTGTGTGGAGAGAGAGAGAGAGAGAGACCAAGAGGAACCAGGAGGAGGAGGAAGTAGAGAGACAGACAGGCGCTTGGGGGGTATTGGGGGTTTCTAAGGGACTAAGAAGGGGTTAAAGTGCTAGAGGAATCAAGAAGGATCCTCAAGTCTAGAAAGACTGAGATGAATCTAGAGTCAACACATTCCTGAGAGATGTCTGAGGGTGTTCAGAGGGACCAAGATATAGGTGGGGGGTTGTTCACACTCTCAAGAGTTCCCAATAAAGGAGGGCCTGTAACCCCTCGGTTGAGCTGAAGAGGAGGCAGATAGAGGCATTCAGAGAGTTGGAGAACGGGACCAGTGATGTGTGAAAGAGGCTGAAGGGCTGTGCACGCCCAGAAGACTGATGGGAAAAGATGCCTGGGTTGGAGCCCCCTTGCAAATCAATAAAGGGGACTGGAGCATCTCAAGGGTGGCTAGACAGCAGGAGGTTGTAAAGATACTAAAAAGTGTCTGGGGAGTGACTAGTGCTGCCAAGAATAGCCTGGAGGATGTTGTCTACAATCTCCAGGAGTTCTGGGGAAAGTAGCAGAGGTGAGGGCACTCTAAAGAGGATTGAGAAAGGGGGATAGCTAAAGTGGTATATGGGACTAGCTTATTTTTCAAGAGGCCAGGAGATATGCAGCAGAGAGGTTCCCTGGAGGGGGCTTAGGAATCCTGGTGGTCCCTATCAAGAGCTCTGAATGAGGAAAGGGGGGGATGTGGGGAATCCCAAAGGGCCAATACTCAACTGGACTGAAGTTGGGTATAGCCCCCTGAGCACACAAGAAACTCGCAAAAGACTATGCAAAGAGGAAGGGAATTCCCTCAAAATAGGTTGGATAGGGGGTGGAGTATTGGAAGAAAGTTGGGTGTGTCTTCCAGGAGAGGGGGCTGCTGAACCTTGCAGGAAGCTGGTAGGAGAGACTAGGAGAAGGCTGGGTCCCACCGCTGGAGGCAGGTCTGAGGAAACCACAGCACGAGGGGCTGGCGGTGTGTACCCAGCAACAGCAGTAGCAGCAGCCGGAGCAGCAGCAATAACAGCAGCAGTAGCAGCAGCAGAGGAGGAGGAAGAAAAGAGCCACAGCCAGGCCTAGGAGGGAAAGGTGGCACAGGCAGGGGCGGGGTGGGAGACAAGGAGAGGAGGCTGTTGGGTCCTTGGAAGAAGGCTCTGGAAGGACAAGGTCCAGTGGGACCCCTGGAGACTGTTCCAGGATGGACTAGGGCATGGGGACCGCACCAGGAAAAGACAAGGACAGAGCTAGTGATGGTCCCCTCCCTCTCCCCACAGGGCTGTCCTCACCCGTGTCCCTGCTGCAGCAGCAGCAACAGCGTTGGGGCTGGGGGTACCAAACACCGGAGCTCCTGCCCCCTCTGCAGAGCTGCCGGAGTTCCTCCTCCTCCAGCGTTTTCTCCCCGCCCCTCTGGAGCTTGTCGGGAGATGAAGCGAGAGGCAGGGAGGGGCCACGTGGCTCCCAGAGCCCCTTCCCCTAGGACAGTTTGAGAGAGACCCTGGGGAGACTCCGCCTCCTTACAAAGCTGGTTGGGCCTCAGTCGCGTCATCTGGAAAATGGGGGTGGCAGGGAACTTTGCCAGTACTCCCCACCTCCTACTTCCTGGACTCCCCCTTCTTTCTGCCCAGCTCCTACCCCCACTGCCCCCAGGGGCCCTCACCCCCACCCGTCTGAATCAGCAGCACTTAGCAGAACCAATCGATGGGGAGGCGTCTGTTAATGGCCCCAGAGCGGAGTGCCACGGAGAATGATGCAGTGCTGTGTCCCCTCCCTGCCCCCCTCTGTGGAAGGGCGGGGAGAGGTGGGGGAGGGGGGACTGGTGGGGATGACCAGGCCTCCAGATCCACTCTGGGGGGGAGGGCATAGGTCAGAGCCCAAATTCTAAACCAGACTTTATGGGGCTCCAGTATACACCTTCCAGTTTGAGGATGCAAGCTGCAGAGCAAAGGTAGTGCAGATGGGGACAATCCAGGTACCACTCCCTACCCGTAGGCTCCTTGCCAAAGGAGAACGCCCATCTGTTTGTATCCAATGCCCTCAAATCACACCTCTTTCCATGGTGGGATCTGCTTCTGCACATCAGAACACAGAGCACCGAGTGCCTCTGGGATAAGTCTGTGAGTTCTAACCCCAGCTTTGCCAGACTTGCTGTGCCCTTAACCAGGTGACTTGTTTTCTCAGTTGTCAGAATTATCCCAACTTGACAGTGTCCTTTTGAGCATCAGCTGAAGCAATGTGAATGGGGTGGGCACAGGTAAGGCCTGGCAGGATGCCTGGTCTTAAGTAACTAACGGTGTCTGATGAGAGTGCCTAGCCTTTCAATCCATCCGCCTACCCACTTGCTAACTTTTCATACTCCTGAACTGTCCATTCTTTCGCCCACCCATCCTCCTACCCACATAACCAATGACCCTACCCATTCCTCTAGGTACCCATCTGGCCATTCAGTCACCTACCTACCCCTCAGCTTCTAACCATTTGCCAACCTTTTCCTTCCATCAGTCCTCCATGCGTCTATGCATTCTCCAGCTTTCCCCATCATGTATGCCTCCAACTTACCCTTCCCTTTCATTCGCTTATGCATTCATAATTCCACTCTAGCCTTGTCAGTTTACTCCCAACTTATCTATAAATCCATCAATCTACTCAGTTAATTCACCCATTTATCCATTTGTCCACCCCACTAGACATCCGTCCATTTGTACCTCCATTTACCCATACTCTATCCACTTACAGATTCATCTACTCATTTATTCATCCAGCCATGCATCTGTCTACCTATGCATTAATTTCCAGACCACTTATTTATCCCTCAGTCCATCTAACCACTTATCCATCCTCCCATCTGGTCATTCATTTAATACACCTCACCCCCACACATATCTGCTGATATTTCTGCTACTCCCTTTGAGAGATCTGTCAGCAACCAGGAGAGCTGAGACTGGAAGAAAAACTGGAGCCGTAGGCCATCTTCCCCATTCCAGAGCAATGACCACCCCACTCCCAACACGTTCCTCTATTGAAAAGAAAGAGACCAGACAGTCAGTGCAATGACCACCTGACTCCCAACACGTCCCTCGACTGAAAAGAAATGGAGACCAGACAGTCAGTTGGTGGGCCCGTCTGGCCAGATGGTATTTTGGCTGCAAAGCCTTTACACACACACACTCACACACATACACACATTGCTGGAACATTGAGCATGGACTGCACCCCCACCCAACATCCCCAATCCCAAATGCAGAGTAGCCAGGCTTCCAGACATAAATTAAAAATAAAATGAAAAGAGTTGGTCTCTGGGAGGGAGAGCTCATGCAGAGTTGAAGGCAGATGCCCCTGGGAGCCAGGGCCAAGAAGAAAAAAATCCATGCCCTTCTCTCAGGATCTTACCCCCACAAGGGCCTCTGGCCATATGATGGGGTCATCAATACCAGCCATAGATAGGCTCCTAGCCCCCTTAATGTCCATCTCCCAAACTATTATTAGATTTGGTGCCAGCCTCTATTTTTCCCACCACAGCCCATGGGAGTGAGTGGCATTCTGGAAGGGAATGGAAGTAGGTGCAGCCCGTAGGTCTTTAGTTGTCTTCTCCGGGTTCTAGGTCCGGGTCAGGGGACCCCACACATTCCTTGCTGAGCCGTACAATTTCCTGGGATAGAACTTCCATGTCCTAAGAAACAAATGATCCATCAGGAGCTAGAGAAGGGGACAAAGGGGGCAGCAGCTCTGTTAGCAAATATGAGATGTTATCTGTAGTTAAATGGACTATTGGGTTAACCAGCGCCCAGTGGTATCAGGCCTTGGATGGGAAGATCCACCACCTTCTCATCTAACAAATGTCCACTTGCTTCTCCAAGGTAGGACCTGGGTATGACTCCCTTAGTGATGAAGGAGTATTTGGGTGGGCGGGGGAATCATTGTGTGGAATCATCAGGAATCTTTGGCAGACAAATAGGTTCGCAAATGAACTTTGTAGAGGACAAAAAGGTAGGTAGGCACGTGACAAGTAGGTGGGGGAAACGGTGATAGCTGAGTAGATGAAAGAATGATGCATCACCGGCACACGCCTTTAATCCTAGAACTAGGGAGGCAAAGGCAGGTGGGTCTCTGTGAGTTCGAGGCCAGCCTGGTCTATAGAGCAAGTTCCAGGATAGGCTCCAAAGCTACACAGAAAAACACTGTTTTGAAAAAAAACTGAATGGATGAGTGGGTGGAAAGACAGATGGAAGACTGGTAGGTTAAGCTGGTAAGTTGATCACAGGGTAGAAGAGGGGAACACAAAAGGATGGTTGATGAGTGGAAGGTGGTATTGGGAGGACAAGGGCAAGTAGGAAGGGCACAGGCAAGGACTGTGGATAGGGAGGCAGGTGGTTGGAGGGACAGGCGGGAAGGCTGGTGGTCCACACTTGCCTTGTGCAAGTGCATATTCTTGGTGAGTTGCTCCTCCAACATGTTCTGCAGTTTCTTGTTCATTTCCCGAAGGTTCTCATCACCTGGCTTCACTAGGTCTCTCAGGACACTGCCCAGCCCACTTCGGTCTGTGTGGCCTCCTGCCACAGACACATCTGCAAGGGTTCAGGCTGAGCACCACCCCCTCGGCAGAGCCAGGGGCAGGGAACAGGAGAGAGTAGGCAGAGCCAGAGGAGACAGGACAAAAGCAAAGAGCAGGCAGGAGGGGAGGGAGAAAAGCAATGTTATGTTGGGGGCAGAGGCTTAGATAGGTAAAACCCAGCTGTCATTAGTCATGTGACTCAAAAATAGGGATAATTCTTAACTCATGGTGCTGGGAACATATATATGACTGCATGTGACACACAGAGCACATAGTAAACCCTCAGAGCATGTCAGTGGGTATTGCTAACTAGGAAAAATCAGGAAGTAGGGGAAGATTTGAAAGTAAGGAATAAAAGAGAGGAGAGAGAAGGTAGCAGACAGATAGGAGAGGAAGGGATAGCCATGGAGGTTAGAGAAGAGAACAGGAAGGAAGATATAACAAATGAAGATGTACAGCTAGGTACAGTCATGCACACCTGCAAACCCAGCACCTGGAAGGCTTAGGCAGGACTGTTGAGAGTCTGAGGCTAGCCTATGCTACAAAGCAAGTACCACGCCAGCCAAGGTAACAGAGCAAAATCCAGCTTCAAAGAACAAGCAAATAAATAAAAATGGAAACAGAACAATAATGCTACTAAGTAGTGGAACAGAAAAAAAAATAGAAAGCAGGGGAGAAAGAAGGGTATAGAAGAAAAGTCCTGGGAAAACACTAGAGAATGCAGGGTTAGAAATGGTAAGGACAAAGGGAGGCCACATAATAATGCAAAGCCTCCCAGCTTTCCCTCCATGGGTCAAGAATAGAGAAGTAGCTGCATAGAACAATGGAAAAGGAGGGGCAGGTGAAGGTTGCACTGGAGGTGAGGGCTGGGGAAGGAGCACTGACCAATCCGGCTGTCCATGACATAGGTCTCAATGATGGCACTTTTCCGGCAGAGGTCCTCTGCCATAGAAGCACTGCTCACCTCCAGGTGTTTCACCTGCAAGATGGTCCACCCCATCTCAAGCCCCTGAACTTGACATTGTCTCTCATAAGATTCCAGCCAGACACCCTTCCCACTTCCACCCCCATTCCAGGACACTTCATGCGGGGACTAGCAGGTAGACAGACAGCACCTTCTCCTCCAGCATCCATTTCTCCTGCTGTGTCTCGGCCAGTCTCTGAAACAGCTCAGCTACCTCCTCATCTGAGAGCTCTGCCGGCCGAGGGGGCTGGGCCTGAGGACTGCTAGATAAAGACTACAAGAAAGAAGAGAGAGAAAATCTAGCCATTCTCAGCATCACTCATCCACCTGAGTTAGGGGGGTGGAGGCATATCAGCGACTATAGGTTCTGAGGCCGCAGCTGAAGGCCAGACTTGGCACTCCCAGAAACTCCACATTTCCTTTGGCCTAAAGGGAGGCAGACAGTGTTACCACCACCACAAGAGTGCTACTGAGAGGACGAAAGGAAGCAAATGACATCTAATTCCCAGACGACAGGAAATGGAAGCAACAGTAGAACAAGCTAAATGTTAAAATTAAAACAGTAGAACAAGCTAAATGTTAAAATTAAAATGCTAAAAGCTAATTAGGAAGCAAGCAGAAAAAATCTAAAAGTGGGATGTTTCCTACAGGTCAAATGGTTTGGTTTCTTCCACCAACTGATGTCAGGAAAATAGCATCAGAACAGACACAAAGACATAAGGAAAGAAAAACAAACAAGCAGCAACAACAAAAACCAAGGTCTACTCTGAAGCTGAATGCTAGCTTTTACAAAAAAAGGACACTTTAAAAGTCCTCTAGAAGGTCAGGCAGTGGTGGTGCACACCTTTAATCCCAGCACTCGGGAGACAGAGGCAGGTGGAGTTTGAGGCCAGCCTGGTCTACACAGTGAGTTCCAAGATGCACAGAGAAACTGTGTCAAAAAAGCAAAAAAAAAATTTAAAAAGTCCAACAAGGGGTTGGAGAGATGGTTCAGTGGTTAAGGGCACTCACTGCTCATGCAGAAGATCAGGAATCAATTCCCAGAACTGATATAGCAGATCACAACCATATCCATACATATCAGGCTCTAGGAATATGATGCCTTCTTCTGACCTCTATGGGCACCAGGCACACCTATGGTGCACATATGCATGAAAACCACACAAAAATAAACAAATACCTTGGCTGTCCTGGAATTTGCTCTGTAGACCAGGCTTGCCTTGAACTCAGAGATTCACTAGCCTCTGCCTCCCTAATATAAAAATTTTTTAGTTAAAAATATTTTTCAAAAGCCAGGTGATGGTGGCACATGCCTTTAATCCCAGCACTCAGGAGGCAGAGGC
>LOJH01040243.1:0-14660 GCA_001685095.1 Ellobius talpinus | reverse complement strand
GTTTCTTTATTAACCAATGAAACTAACACATAGACAGATGACCCACCTACATCAGTCACCTTTTAATATTCCTTACTAACTTGACTGAAAATTTGAATCCAGATCAGTGGTAGCCAACTTTATTCTCTGTTAGGCATTTTGAACAAAGAAGTCTCTACTTCTTAAATGTATTCATTTTGCTTATTTATATTGGTGGTGTGCCACTCTCTTCTCTTTGGCAGATCACACAGTTGACAACCATTAGACCCACTCAAGGATGCATGGATGATTCCAGTGGTGACAATGAGCAGGTGCAGCTATTTCCATTCGCCTGCATCAGACTAAGGTCTCATGAGAATGCAATTTGTTGAAACAGCTCTTATCCCGTTTTGGCAACTGGAGGATTTAGCTCTAACTGTAGAATCCAGGGTTTCTGGTTTAAGACAAGTGGCCTGGAAGAGAGATAAGCACATGCTCCCAAGATGAGCTTGGTAATTAGCTCTCAACAGCATAAATCGTTCATCTCCAAATGATGAATTTTAATTTTATTTCCAAAGCCTTTCAAGGGGAAAGTGTCAAAGCTTAACACTAGCTCCTAGATTTAACATAAACGGCTATTTGCCAATTAGTGTCTGTTTGCCAATTGTTTGTGATCTAATATGTAAAAATGAATTATGTGGCTCAAGGTGAAATGAAATCTATAATCCTCTGTATAGTGTAGAAATAGTAAATCATGTTAATGAGGTGAGCGTCAAACAGGAGCACTTTGCTGATTTATACACAAATAACAGGTGTGTGCCTCAAACAGTTCTGTATTTGGACTAACAAGGATGTGGCTCGTGTGGCTATGAGTAAAATGTGGATTTAAGAGTTCAGAGTGAATAGCAGAGAGAAGGAGAAAAAACTCCATTATGAGAGCATTTAGGAGCACTCATATGAACAGCCTGACAGAAAGCTGTTGGAGGAGAAACATCAGCCAACCCTGGAAGTTTTGGAAATGTGTTGCTGTCCTAAGACAGGACTGATGAGTTTAACCACAGCATAGCATACATGGAAAAGGAACCAAGTTAAAGAGCTAAGCTGTCTAACCAACACATATTAATCCAGGTTTGTTGTCACTCAGAGCAGAGGACTTGGCATAGCTATTATACCAGAATCTACCTTATTATTCAAAGGGGTTAGAAAATTTCAAGACTGTTTGAGTTAGAGAAATGTGTCCTCAAATTCAGTGATTTTAAAGTATTATTTTTTGTCTTAGATACTGCTACTGGTTGTATTTGTTATGCTAAAAATATATGTTGAATTTCTGGCTCAGTACTTGATAATGTGGTCAGATTTAGAAATGGGGTCTTCGAAGAAGCAATCAAGTTAAGATGAGGTCATAAATGAATTAGAGTGTGCTCTTAATCAACTATGAATGATTCTCTCATAAAAGAAAGGTTTTAGACATTCTGGAGACACATAATTGGGCCAGGTGTTAAAGGGCAAAACAGAGTATAGCAAAATATGCAGGGATTAAATTATAAAGATGCCAGCAGGTTCTAGGAGCCAAATGGAAAGACAGTCTTTCTCATAGCTCTTGGATTGACCAAACTCCATGGGCTTCTTGACTTCAGATCTCCTTCCAGAGAACAATGAGAAAATCTGTTGTCTTGATTTGCTTTGAGCGGATTTGTTTTATTTTATTAGAGAAAGCCCCTATCATTCAACAGGTCACTATGAAGTTGGTACGACTAAAATATGAATGAAAAGACACAAGGGGCCAACTGAAATAACCCAAGTCCTTTGTTCTTCATCACACCAGAGACCTCTATGAAAAACACTTTATTATCTTAGATGGAGATTAAAATCCATGAAACATTTCATTTTCATATTTTGGACCATCACTTATCATGGATGTTTATCTAAGTGAACTCTGCAGACTGAGTAGTATGCCAAGACCACTGACATCTATGATTGGAATATTGTTAGTGGCCCAGAGACCTCCTGTCTTTACCAGTTCTCTGATGCCATTGCTCTCTGGCTTGCTGTTACAGAAATCCGAATCTCTTAAACAATCTTTGGAGAGAAGGCTGTTTTCTTATTCAAATATGAAGTACTGATTAAGAGGGCTGTGACATCTATCTTTTGGACATGGCATGGCCATTGTGATCAAGTTTGCACAACAGTTAAGGTTACCTGCACAAGACCCAGACCATTTAGAGTTTGTGGAGGTGGTATGGGTCACAGGAAGACCCTCCCTTTGCTGAAATATTGACAGTTAGTGCTGGCTAGCATTAGGATACAGTCTCTTTTCATCCAAACATGCAGTCATGATTCCATAAATAGCTTCTGGGTCAGCTACACACAGCAACACAAACAGAAATCTTAGATTATTTTTAAGTGAAGACATGAAAGTGGAAGAGGAATGTATTGTGAAAATAGGGCTTCAGATGGATTTGGAAAAGATGTAACAGGAAAAGGGGTGAGTATGAATAAAACAGAATAATATATGTAAATTAATTGTTAAACTCTCAACACAGCTTTAAAAATTAAATTAAAAAAAATTAAAATGTAACTAGAGAAAATCAATAAATAGAGCCTCTACCAATTTTATTATTCAGGGATATTTTTTATTTTCTCCTATTATTTAAAACTTTGGTGTCTATCAATACAGTGCAACTATATCCACTCAATTCATGAGGAAAACAAAAAAAAATCTAATAAGGTAATAATTGAATGTGAAACCATCCTTCCAATTTCTTCAATTTTAAGTTCTCAAATCTTTAAATAGAATAAGTTTCCAAGACCATAAAAAAGCGCTTTTCAGTCTCCCTCCTTAATCACAGAGCATTCCCTTTAAACAACTTTTAGGTCCCAAATTACTCTCTGTTTTGTTTAGTTTTTTGTTATTTTATTATTAAGTTTATTTTTTAAAAAAATCTTTTCTCATTTTACATACCTATCCCAGTTCCTACTTTCTCCCCTTTTCCTGCTTCCTTCACTTTTCCTTCACCCCTGCCTCAACAAAGTGTGACACAACACTTTGAGGCATGACTGACCCCCCCAACACCCCATATCTAGGCTGAGCAAAACATCACTGCAAAAATGCCAGTTCAAGCACTAGGAATAAATTCTGGTCCCATTGCCAATGGCCCCACAGACTTCCTATGCCACATAACTGTCACCACATTCAGTAGGCGTAATTTGGTCCTATGCAGGTTCCTCCAATATCAGTCCTGAGTCAGTAATCTCTCACTAGATCAGGTCAGTGTCCAGGGCTTAGCTGTGGATTTCTGCATCTGCTTCCATCAGTTGGTGGATGAAGATTCTATGATGACAATTAGGGTGGCCTTCTGTGCAGACTGATGTGTATAGTCACCCTATACACTGTTGCTTAGCTGGGGTCATTCTTATGGATTCCTGAGAATTTACTTCCCTAGTGACAGGTCTTGCCCCCAATGACTCTTTCAATCAAGATATCTCTTTTCTTGATCTCTCTATCTGTCCTTCCCCATCTCAACCATACCATTCCCTCATGTTCTCCTCCTAACTCCCCTTCTCCCCTTCTTACCTTCTCCCAGTTTTCTCAGGAGATCTTGTCTAATTCCCCTTCCCAGGGAGATCCCTGTATGTCTCTCTTAGGGCTCTATTTTGTTTCCATTTTGAACTTTCCTTTTTATCAATTTATAATACAAACACTAAACTTCTTCCACAGTCTATGCATACTATCAATGGTAAACATTAGACATAAACATTTTATACTTTTCAAATAGTTTGGTAGTATCATTAAGTCATTATCAACCTGTGTTTATCAAAACTCTATGGTACTGTAAGTGTTAAAATAATAATACTTGAGCTGTAGTAACAGAGATGCTTGAAATAGAAAGCCAAATATGTAAGAGATCCTGATGACAACAATCTATAAACATTTAAGAATCATCTGTGACACAAGAAACTAAATGATGATTAAGGGAAATAAATTAATAGATTGTTTATAATTTGTTTACAGAGGATTGAAAACCATGTTCAGGTTCTCATACACACTAAACATGTACAGTATCACTCCATCTTCATCATTAATAAATCTTAACATTAACTTATAACATTCAGTCTCCCATCTATAATTACATATAACAAGGTTATGATACAGATTTTTGTGCCTAAACTTTTCTCAAAATGTAGTAGTTAATATCTAGAGCTTTCCAGTATGTTTTTAAAGATCATTTGCATTGGGTATTCTTCTAAAGGCTTTAAAACATTTTAAGGTATGTAACTTCAGAAACAAAATTTGAGATGAATGTTTAATGGTCATATTCTACCAATGAAGAAAAAGTTCACAAGGAGTTTGAGTAAATGTCCTAAGTCAAAAACAAGTGAGGACCAGATTCCCAAACAGTACAAGTGAAAGAAAAATCCAAAATCACATAGATACCCAAGATCCAAGCAGAATAGCACTCATTATAAGTAAATCACATACAAAATGAGTACACACAGGAAAAAATGTAAAAACTCAATCATAAATAGGAAATATGCTTTCTCAAACTCATTTTGTCCTAATTTAAGAGTAAAATAAACCAAAGCCATAAAGCTACACTGGACTTGGAAATAAATATAACATGTTGAAAGAATTTTGTTCAAAAGATTTTATAAATATTAAATTAAATAATTAATTCTTCAGGGACACTAGAAAATGGCCCAACAGCTAAGAGCACTTTTTCCTCTTATAGAGGACCTACCTGTTCACAAAATTTAAACACCAGGCACATACCCAGTACACACATATACACGCATACACATAAATATATACTTATAAACACACATATACATGCATATATGTATGCATATATACACACATGCATATGTATAAATATGTATATATGATATATATGTATCCACATGCATGCATACACACATATATATACATAGAAGGAAAAACACTCATAACATAAAATGAAAATATAAACAAATTGTTAAAAAACAATTAAATCCTTACTTTACAAATGTATTTCTACTTAGACTTAGTAATTCTAATTCAGGTGATTTATCAACCAAACCCTTAAATGAAGAGAAATTATTTGTATTTGGGACTGATCATGGAAGTACTGCGCTTAGTAACACAAGTTTGAAATTACTATTCTGTTAGTAGTAGTAAACTCTACTTGACTCCTGTTTCCTATATGTGCAGACATTAAGGACAAAGCACTGTCTCTAAGCACTCTTTCAAGTATTAATGTAATTTTAGAACACTGTAGGAAGTTGTATTTTACTTGAACAACAATTTCATCATCATCATCATAATACTACAAATTACATTTAATGAAATTGATAAATGCCTATAATATATCATATTTTTAAATATGTAGAAACTATATCACATTAGATATGAATAAAATATTCTGGAATGATACAAGAAGGCTTTTCAAAAAATCAAATACAACATCAGTAAATATGTGAAATAAATTCACAATGTCAGAGATCATTCTTTTACAACTCATATAATTTGGAGATTCCATTGATCATACTTTCAGCATATGCATCAATCCTTTTCTGCATATTCTCTTACCATATTTCTAGATATTCTATATATTTCTGTTACCACCATTTGGTCTTAACTTCTTTTGTCATAGGTCTTTAGGGTTACATTCTCTACCCTTAAACATTCAAACCTAATCTATATGGTAGCCACTTTATGACTTGCAATGTCTGGGTAATACTCGAAATTGTTAACTTTTTAATGCTCACTTCTAATCTGTCCTCAGTAGGCTTAGCTAGTCCTACCACTTGGACTGGAAGTGAAAAATGACTTATTAAAACAGATTTTATGATTCCTTTTTAAATACTAATTTTGAATTTCTTATTTTGAATCCTTTGTATATTAATATAGCTGGTATGAAAATTAGATAGATATATGTATGTGTATATATAGTGTGTATATACATATGCATATACATGAATACATATAATGTTGGTGTAAATGCATATAAAAATAAGATATAAAGAAGCCATTATTCTGACTGTGCTGGCTGATTTTGTCAGCTTAACACAGCTAGAGTCACCTGCAAGAATGGATCCTAAATCAAAGAAATGCCTTCCTAGGAATTGATCGTAGGCAAACCTATGTGAACTTTTGTTTTTCTTTAATGATTGTTGGTGAAAGTCGAACCCATTGTGAGTTATGTTACCTCTGGGTAGGTGGTCCTGGGTTGTATAAGGAAGCAGGATGAGCATGCTACAGGGAGCAAGTCAGTAGACAACATTCCTCAATGACTTCTGCTCCTGCCCCAGGTTCTTGCCTAGAGCTCCTGTCTCAACCTCTCTGGATGATAGACTACAAGATATAAACCCTTTCCTCCCCAAGCTTATTTGGGTCATATTTTTGATAATAGTAGTAGAAAATCAAAGAATTACAAATATTAAACCCTCTATATTTTGTTCTTAGTGTTGCCTGAATTGATATGATTAGTAGGCAAAGATCCTGTCCTAAAAGCAACCTGGAAATTGATAGTTAATTTCGGAGTGTGGAGTAAATCAAACTATAATTAAAAATACTGTAAGACATTATTCCAAAGTAAATGAAGTATTTGGAAATACTTGCAAATAGTTTTTATTTCTTTTTCTTTATTTTTATTCTTCCTTTCCTCCTCTTTCCCGTTTTCTCCATTGTCCATAATTCACGTCATTGACAAATTGTAACCATTCATTGTCTGACCACGATATTTTGCTTGATAAACTTTCTCTAGGATTCTGAACCCCTGCTGTACTTTTTTTCACTTTCTAATTAGTTTCTATTTTAACAATCCTTATGAAAACAATATAGTAAAAGTCTTTCTTCACTAATTAGTCTTAAATACCTGATAAGCTTCTTCAGCCTTCACCATCCACTGAATGTTTGATTAGCCTGGCCTGTGGTTGCCAGGAATATTTGTTTAATGAACTCAGAATTCCCCTTCTTTCATTTTGTTCTTATTAATTATTCATCCACTGAGTCTTCACAGTGTGTCTTGGGCAATTCGATTCACTCACACTCTACTGAAACTTGAAAAGAATGTCTCTCAACATTAAGACAATTTATGGTAACATCCACCACTATACCTAAACAGTACATTCCTAAGTAAAGTTCTCTATGCCACTGGTAATTTAGCCATTAAACATTTGGAGGAGACGCACAAATAAAACACAAAATGAAAAAATTTCTATAGACCACACCAGAATAGAACAGAAAAATTTTCTTGAAAGGTGAAGGTATACCTTTTCTATAACTTCTCTGAGAATCCCTTCAGCTTTAGGTTATACTTTAGGTTCTATGGTTATAAAGTAACTCATACCTGCATACCATTAAAGAGAATAACTTTAATTCATATAGTAAAATCTCAAGATACCTTTAAAAAATGTAATAAAATTATATGAAACTCATGAAAGAATTAGAATAAACTTTTTACTAGAAAAAAATGTTAATGGTATGATAGCATTAATGATTACATTTTCTGTTTATTTAAAAATGTCATCAATTGGTAACTACCTCTAATATGATATAATGATTGGTGGGACCATTTTGCTATGTATTTAATTAATATAATAGATTTAATGTATATGAAATAATCAATAATTTTATCAGTTTGTTTAAATCTGATATATTTATGAATAGAAATTTTCACAAAATTACGATCAGCTTTGATTGTACAAAGCCATAAAAATATGTTCTTTATGTGTTTTCATGGTGATCTATTTTCTCCACAATGTATTCTGGTAAATGTTGGTGGCACATCTTTATGAAATAGAACATTTTCCAGAGTCTTGCAGTCCACTGTCAGAATCTTAGAAGAATGGAAAGATTGATTCTCTCTGTTGGCCTCCTGCAAACTGCATTAGACAGAAAATCCACCTAGTACCTGTGTCCCATCTCTAAGATGGCTCTGAATAGATCATGTTATCCCAACAGGTTGAAAAACTGCCGTGCGTGATAAATGTAAGGCACTCCAAAATCCATACAGGGATGATAAGTTTATTTGGCAAGAGATTAACTCTCATTAACTTACTGAAGGTGAGTAATTGGAGGCTATATCTCATATCTGAACATGGAAAGTCATAAATATGTCCTATGGGGCATTTTTATAGTGAAAGTTTGTGCAGCTACCCAGACACAGCTGCTGAACTGTAACCTCAGAATCAGATTCTACATCCACTCGGCTCAAGAGCAAAAGGGTGAGTTGACAGAGTTCCTTGATTGACTATTTATGTAGGTGAGGCCAGTTCTCCCACCTGTAAGTAAATGTTACTAAAGCATTGTATATTGTCAATGAGATTTTGTCACCTATATAGAACCTTACTGTCTATACTTATGTCATAATATCTACTGACAGAATTAACCCAAAATGCTGTTTTTAAAGATACCGCAAATGTGCATAGGGAAATATGACTAATAGTCTCCACATGAATTTTCGGAAGCCTAGACATGTGCTTAGTGAGGAAGCAGATACTTACAACACACATTAGTATTTATAAGCAGTTTGGCATCCAGACGGATTTTGGCAATCACTTTCACTTTCCCAAATTTGTTTGTTGAAAAACGTTTATGTATGTCAGTACAGTTATGAATTAATTGCCAGAATCTATCCTTATAAGATATTGCTGATAGACAACATTTGCTTTTCTGACTATATTGGCACAGGCTAAAATAATGTATACATACATCTTAAAAATCTCAATGACTCATCAGAGCCAGGATTCATGTCCTGTTTGCACCACAGGTCAGTCTCCTCTCCAGATGAAACTGTATTTTTAGAATAGATCTTTAGTATGCAATTTCCAGAAATGTTCTTTCAAAACATTGAAGAATTTTGTTAAAAGCTAATGCAAGCCTATAATCAGGCTACTGAACTTAAGCCATTGTCTACTGACCAAGTGTCCAGTTGGTCATTTCAGTGCAGGAGCAGCTGTTAAGTCACGTGGCTCTGTGTTTAGACAGATCACAGATAAAAGAAGGCTTTCGTCCTGTGTTTGTCATGTAGTCTCCATCCACAACTGATTTGGAATTCAGGATGAAGGTGACACTCAAAGTTATGGGCCAAAATTTTGTTATTGATGACAGGTGCTGGTACACGTTAAGAGTATGAAAATCATGGATGGGTTAGTTAAAGGAGAGCCTTTATCATTTTAAAATCACTTTTGTCACTGATCATGGACATTTCAAGTCTCAGCTCACTATGGACAGTGCCATCACTAGGTATGTTGATATGAACTATATAAGAAAGGCAGCTGAGCAATCCACAGAAAGCAAGCTCCTAAGTCCAGTTCCTCCATCAGTTTGTGCTTCCAGCTTTTGCCTTGATATTTTTTTTGTACTGAAGAACTTGAAAATTTTCTTTCATTTAAGAATTGATTTTTAGAATTTATTTTTCTTTATTATTTTAATATGTATTCAATGTAATTAAATTTCATTATATCTTAATTTAATTGTTCATTCTTGAGAGTATTTCATTGTGTTTAGATGAAGGTATGTATTCTTACTTCCATGTCCCGAGAAGAAATATAAGTTAAATTTTCCATGTCTTAGCTTTGTTGCATGCTTTGTTTTTAAAATAAATAGTCAAAAATTATTTATATATCCATATATATGATAATACAATGTAGTCATTACAATATGAGTTAAATAACCAACTCTCTCTCTATATATATATCAATATGAAAAAAACACGTGGCAGAGATGTTACTTTAATTCCCAACATAAATGAACTCAGCAAATTGTATGAATTCCAGTAGCATACTTAGTCATAACCTTAATCTAGGGGCAATGCTTCCATGAAGTCATTAGATATACAGCAGATGATTAAAAGTAAAGCCAAGGGTAGATGCACCAAGCAAATTTATGACTCAGATTATTTAGGATTAGTAACTCTTTAAGCTAAAAGTAAAATTAAACATAAAATAAGCAAAACTGTTATACGAATTGCCTGCCCTCAACAAAGAAATTGTGTCTTCACTCAGTAATGTTACTTATGTAGAGGGGAGTTGGTATACATTTATGAAATGTATTTTAAATGAGAATAAAAAGGAATTCTCTTGGGAAGTCACAAGTTCAACAGAGTTGATAGCTATTTGGAAATATAACTCAGAGTCATATGTTACAGAATAGACTTTCCATATAAATTTAATGTGTAAATTATTTAGTGTAAAAATTAAGATTATATAAATAATATTTGTTCTAGTTTAGTTTTTGCTTTATAAAATATTCACTAAGCCAAACTTGTGGAAGAAATGGTTTATTTCAACTTAAAGATTCATATTAGACAAAGTCAAGGCAAACACTCAAGACAGGAGCTTGAAGCACAAACCAATGGAGCAACTGGGCTTAGTGTCTTGATTTTCCTAAGTTATTTAGCTCTCTTTCTTATATAGCTCACATCCACATGCCTTATGACAGCAGTATCCATAGTGAGCTGATCCTTCTTATATCAAGGATCACTGAAGGAAATGTACCATAGACTTGCTCACATGTCTCTCTGATGGAGTCAATGCCTCAATTGTCTTCCTGCTTATGTCCTTATGTCTTCCTAGTTATGTCTAGGGCAGTGTCAGGTTGAAAAAGAAAAAACTAGCTAACACACATGATATATTATCATATTTAAGGATAAAGTTTGGTTTATTAAAAATATTTATTTCTCAGCCAGCCTGTGGTGCCAAACCCCTCTAATCCCAGCACTCGGAAGACAGAGGCAGGTGCATCTCTGTGAGTCCTAGGACAGCCTGGTCTGCAAGAACTAGTTCCAGGACAGGCTCCAAAGTTACAGAATAACCCTATCTCAAAAAAAACAAAAGAAAAAAATGTATTTATTTCTCTGTAGTCTCTGTTGGGTTTTGGGATCTGGGATGGCAGACCAGAACTTACCATCAGTGAAAAATGAGCATCATACATTTACATATATGTCTGTTTTAGACCAGAATGGTGATACACACTGATCAACTAAATTTAGATTTTTTTAAACTATTATTTGGTATTGGCATGAAGACTATACAAATTTATTAGAGAAAAAATTATGATGCCTGTTAAATATTAATAACAATTTTCAGGAAATTCTAGTAGTGTTAAATCAATGCCTTATGAGTCCTCAATTTAAAAATTTCAAAGTTTTTGATTAAAATTTTGTTTACCAGAAATTACCAAATGGAATGTGTTTGAGAAACACAAAATAGGTTTTGCACCTAGAAGGAAGGAAGGGATTAATATACAGCACCAGCTATGCAATTTGTAGAGCTCAGTGAAAATATCAACCCATTTTGCAAGCATGTGTGTTCGCTAAGGCGAGAAGTGAACACCCTCTTGTACTTAGTCGACGGCCCCAATTGGAATGTAGAGATCCTCATCCTACTGGAACTAACTGGGGACACTGAGTAATTCTGGTGGCTGCAAGATTTCTAAAAAGGAAATCTTCTGCTCTGTCCTCTTTGCTGCCAGCCAAGAAAAGGAGAGAGGATATCTGCTATGAGCAAAATTAGAATGTGGAATGTACTAGACCCCTGTGTTCTTTTAGCTTCCTCTATCCGTGTGTAGGATACTGTCCAGGGTCTGAAGTAAAGGCAAAGGTTTTGAACCTTTTCCT
Source organism: Ellobius talpinus (assembly GCA_001685095.1). NCBI lineage: Eukaryota > Metazoa > Chordata > Mammalia > Rodentia > Cricetidae > Ellobius > Ellobius talpinus. The sequence goes on along the minus strand of LOJH01040243.1, from coordinate 3,102 downwards.
GTGCTGCCAGGAAATCATCTTTCAATAGTAAGGGTAACAGAGGGTAACAGATCCCATGAGGAGGTTGACTGAGAACCTATTCCAGAGAAAGAAGGAGAATATGCCACGAGTATGCTAGCTTCTAGTACATTGTTCATTGGACATTTTACATAAAATTAAAACAAAGTCAGATTTTAGAATAATAGTTGTACAAAATTAAACATTAAATCTGTGGCCACATCCCTAGGAGTCCAATCTGGACACAGTAAAAATGAGATTGATTAAAAGGAAAAGATTGCATTTGTTTCTATGCTAAAGTTTGGACTTCTAAACAAGTAAATTATCTAGCAGAAGCTCTATCTATAAAGGATAAGCAGTATTAAAATTATGCGAGGAGGAGAAAATAATTAATATCCTAGAATACTATAGAGTTCTTAGTCTAAGAGCAATACCTATGCTGATGACACATAGGGCTGGAGAGACAACATAGCTGTTAGGAGCTCTTGGTGCTATTGCAGAGGATTAGGGGTCTATTCCTGATTCATAACGATCTATAGCTCAAGAACCATAGAATCCAATATCTTTCTCCAAAGTCTAAGGACGAAAAGCACATTCACAAACATACATTGAAGCAAAACAGTCATACACAGAAACATTAAATCTAACAAAACTAAAATTAATAATTAAAGTTTATTAATACTGTTTGCTTTAAACTTAAATTTTTATGACTTTTTGAAACCCTTGCTCACTCTTATATCTTACAGGTTTATTGAGTCATGGTTAATGAGGGATCTGATAATTTTATTTAAAAATATAGAACACTGGATATAAAGCACTGTCATAGGGTTCTTTCTGCACGAGTAACAGCAAGTCAGATGACAAGTACCATGAACCTCACTAGCTCTGTATGTTGCCATGCTTGAATAAGCTCATATTTACTTCTGTACAGTTTCAGTACTAGTAACTGAGTGCAAGATTCAGCCATGGTATTCAGACACTCTATTGTTCAGCTATACTCTATCATATACATTGTTACGTGCAATGAAGAGTATGATGCTGTCATACCTTAATTAGATTACAATGTTGTGATGGAACAACATGATCAAAATAACTTGGGGAGGAAAGGGATTATTGGTTTAAGCTTCCATATCATTGTTCATCGTTGAGTAAAGTCAGGACAGGAACTCAACCAGGGAAGGAACCTGGAAGCTGGAGCTTCTGCAGAGGCCTTAGAAAAGTGCCATTATCTGGATGGCTTACTCTAGCTTGCTCAGTCTTTCTAATAGCAACCAATAACAGCAGTCTACATACAGCATCATGCATAATGGGTCAGACCTCACATCAATCATTAAAATAAAAAGAAAATGTCTTACAAGAATACCTATAGCCTAATAGTATGGACTTATTTTCATCAATGGAGTTTCCTCTCCTAGATAATTTTAGTTTGTGTCAAGTTGACATAAACTATATAGAACAGTCCATGTTACAAGAAGGACCTGAGTTTGATTCCTAGAACCTACAAAGTCAAGACAGAAAGCTAACTCTTGAAAGTTACCCTCTGGCTACCATACACACATGTGTATATGTGTAATAAATTTAGAAAAAAGTATTTAAATTAAAAGATTTATATATAGGTATGCTGATAAATTATTTGCCCTAAATTGCATGTGAAAACATGTGTACTAAATACAATGTCAACATCTTTACTAATCCTGTCACCTAGAGTTTTGGCATTTACATATTTCCTTTTGTAAGCATGACTGCAGTGATTTTTCTGCAGACTTACTGTCATAATATTTATAAAATACTTCTGAGCCATATTTTTCTCAGAATTTCGAGCTTAATTTAACTCATCCTGCAAACAAAGTGGAATAATATCATTTCCAACAAAAAAAAACATTGAAATGAGTCAAAACCATGCTCTAAAAACATGGTTTATCTAAGCATATTTTCTGTGGGCTCTGCAGCCCATCCATGCAACTTTAATTATGAGATAATATGATAATATACATGACCCTTTCCCTCTGTGTAATTTCATTCTCTTAAGGCATGCTCCAGCTGCTATAGAAAACGTTACAGAAATTTTTGAAGCTTTGGGGATATAGGACCACCACTGCCACAGCTTTGTGCTATTTTATCAAACTTTACTGTATAAAAAAATCTCCATTTTAACATCTAATGCCTTCAATAAAATATTCACAGGGACCAAGGCATTGAGTAGAGATGATAACTAGTCAAATCATACTTTCTAGTTATTCTTATTACTCTAATTATTCTTCAAACAAAAGTTTGAAATGCCATTGAGTAGACTCTTCCCAGAGAATATACATAATTTACTTTTAGATATTTATAATACTGAATGCATAGATTTTTTAATTACTGCATCATTTTCATATTCACAAATTCTAGTAGTAAATCAGGAGTCTCTGCAATTAGAACAGGTAGTATTTTATAAGACAAAGTATGGTAGTCTTGATTTGAAACAAGGTTGTATAACAGAATGACAAGAAGGCTGTTGAGTGCATGCACTCTTTAAATTCATTTAAATAACATATAGATTTACAGTATTTAGCAACCTTTTCTGATCACCAGAAGAATTCTGTGACAGTGTTTGACATGCTATGTACATGTTACAAAATACCTAATAACGCTCCTAGTCAAAATGATGTCTCTGCTTCTTTTTGACTTTCTTCTATACTTCTGAGCAGTTTTTGCCACCATAATCAGGTAAAGGTAAAACATTATGTCTTGCAATGATTGCCATTACACTGCTTGTGGGTTTTTTCTTTTGTATTTGAATGCATTTCAGTCATTTCAGAACATCCCTTTGAGATTACCAGATTGAAATGGAGCTCAACGACCCTTGTGAAAAGACAACAGGAAAGAGAAATAAAATGTTTGTTTGGCAGTCATTTCTTATGCCCTCATCATCTTCCAGTATCACGTAATCTCACTATTAAACTCAGATGAGATCAGAAAGATTATCTATTGGCTTGAAAGATTAATTAGGAAAAAATCATCTGTTTTATATTTTCCTACACCTGGATTCTTATCTAGTTAAAATACCATCAATATATTATACACCTAACTGACTTCATCTCTCTCTCTCTCTCTCTCTCTCTC